>SKCR01034272.1:0-186556 GCA_019454045.1 Zanthoxylum bungeanum
ACGTGCCTAAATGGAACTGAAAAGATCCTTTTGCGTGGAATCTATGGGTTCAAGTATAGTTAGTATACTTGAATATTACGATTCTAATCATGCATATGAACAATACATATACCCATGAAGTCTAAGATATTTCTCACATTCTAAGCTGTATTGAGATACCATTATGAGGAATCCAACCTGAAAATTCACTCAAGACATCACCATGATTCTTATCGTACTTATCACTCACCAACCAGAGAGGCTCACAACTAAACACCCAAATAACACACCCAACACACAAATGACCCATATCATGCTCTATAAATCAAAATCAACATTAATCACATAAAATCTTGCCTATTATATGCTCATGTCATGATAATCTTGCATATCTATAACCTAAGTTCATGGGTATGACAAACAAACCCTAGGTTTTGACCTATCCTAAATCATGCACAAATCATGTTAATAAACACCTATCTAGGCATGATTTACATGTTAACTAACCAAGATCATGAAAAATCGAAATGAGTCATGTATGGGTTTCACATAAGCTTGGAAAATCCATGGTGAAATGCAAAATAAATGATCAAGTGAATGAGAGCTTGGAAATGCATGAGAATCTCAAGATTTGGCATGATTTGAAGAGCTAAAATAATCTATTTGTATGAAGAAAAAACGTGAGAGAGAGATGAGGAAAGTGAAGTCAAAGGCCTATTTATAGTGGACTAAAATTTCAGAATATTCTGTCTAAAAATCATAGGGCCGTTCGAACACCCGTCGAGTGCCACCCACACGCATGCCTACTAAAGAGTTGCATTCAAACGCACTGAAGAATGCAAATCAAATGAAAACTCTCTGGAAAGTTTCATTCGAACGACATGAAGAACGCGTCACAAATGCGAATGCTGGTTGCGTTTGAACGACGGAATGAACGCAATATAAATGTAAATGCTGTCATTTTTAGACTGTTTAAATGGAGACTGAACTTGATTTGTACGGGTCGGTCCACACACAGTCCCTACTTGTACATGGAACTTCACATACTTAAACTGTATAACCATATTAGACATACAAAAATGACCGGAGTGTTACAACACGCTTTTGTTGGGGTTTAAGAGAAGATAAAAGAAATATCCATTAAGTAAGATGAAAGAGATTAAGCCAAAGCCAAAAGCATAAAAGGTATTAGGTTTAATGAATTATCTCCTTTCAATCAAGTGCTTGTTGCAAAGTAAAATTTGACATTAATCAAGTTTACATAATCGTTAGTTGCTTAAGATTCGAAGGCGAGGTATTTCAAGCATATTTATTTTCTTAAGGCAAAAGTGGGCTCTAATCCCTTTTTTTATTTGAATGAGTATTTTGTGGGGAAGATAATTTTAAATACAGGTTGTAAATAGAGATTAGGCTATGGAAATCAGGTGATGATAAGTATTGATAACTACATTCCCATGCCATTAACTTTCAGACCAATTGTTGGACAATTATGACCCATAGCATCACTATTTGTACAGAACATGGCATTGTTGTACAAATTAACTATATGACAAAGGAAATTGCTCTTTTATCATTTGTAATTAGATTACCTAGATATATAAATGATAAAAGTCCATATGATTAGTACCAGATTAATAAGATATGAGACAATATTAATCCACTAAGGTTTAATCATTAAATATCCATAGACGTAGTATTATCGAGATTGGACATCGATAATGCGGAATATACTAGTATTACACTTGTGCGTGTTATGGAAGCGTAACAACATAGTTCTCATATATTTGGGTATTGGATACTCATGCAAGTGTAATAAGAGGTTCTGTTTACCGATGGTACGGAAACAGCTTCGCTCTGGATAGACCCATCGGAATCCCATTGGTAGTATGACTATGTGTCTAAGGGAATCCGAATCAGGGTAGGTGTATTTGGTCTTAACCTGAGACTTGCATCGCTAATACTTGTGACAATTAGTATACTTTGGTTTTTGATGAGTGGTATTTATATCACTATTTCCCACTCATTTAATCTAATATTTTGTATAGTTTCTTGAGTTTTGTGAATGTTTTGATGTGTTTTGTGTTATTTTGTAGATAAATAAAGTTTTCAGGACATTCTGGAGGTGATTTGGAGTAAAACAGTGAAAATTGGTTAAAAAGGGCATTTTGGTAATTTCTAGCGTCGCGCGCCCATACCTTCCGCGTCGCGACGCCCAGCGTGAGCCGAATCTGCTAACGTGCGCTTGGTCAACTGATCAGGATTTGAGAAGTTTGACTTTGCTAACGTGCGCCGTGCCACGTGTCACAATCACAACGAATCTGCTAACGTGCGCCGTGCCACGTGTCAACATCATATGCTGCCGACACTTTGACTTGACACGTGTCGCCTTGTCATCAGCCATGTCAGCGGTCAACGAGTCAACTATGCCATGTGTCATGCCACGTCATCAGCCACGTCATAAGGTCAACCAAGTCAACTTGACACCTCAGCATCAGCCAATCACCGCATGACACGTGTCGCCACGTGTCGCAATCCTATTGTGCCGACAATTGCAACACATGCCACCACACGCCAACACACGCCAGCGCCACGTCATCGCCACATCAGCGCCACGTCGTCGCCACATCAGCATGACGTCATCAGTGACGTCATCACAATAATTGAGTCTTAGCTGCCTTGACACGTGTCGCTTCAACAGTCAGCCGCCTTGCTACGTGTCGCCTTCTCATTGTGCCACGTCGACAAATCCAGCGTCGCGACGCTGAGGTCCTTGGCGTCGCGACGCCCGAACAGTGAAATTTTTGCCTATAAATAGAAGGCGAAATTTCAGAATACCCCACATATCTCTCTCTCTCTGATTTCTCTCTCTAGAGAGAGTTTCTCTCTCTAGAATTTTTATTTTTTCTTTTTTTTTTTATTTTTTTTTTGTTTTTTTAATTTTTAGTTTGTATTTTATTTTTTTTACATTTGTAATAATAGTAACTTAATTTTTACTTTTTTTTTACAGTTTTTTATTACATGAGTAATAAGTAATCCCCAGGGAGTGAAAGGTAATTCTTTTACGTTACTATATTTAGATTCCTCCCTTAAAAAATATATATTATTATTAAATATGATTGACTTAATAAGGAATACCGCTATATTGGTCTGTTGGTAATTTATTTAATCTGGTTTAACTTGACTAATCAAGGTATACCGCCAGATCGGGTCGGTGTGTTGTAATTTATTTTGTTCCGCCTTAATGGCTGGTTGGACTTAATTTGACTTAATCAGGATACCGCCAGAATTGGGTTGGTTGGTAATAATATCACAAGTTATATATTATTTTATGGGAGATATCTAAATTAGTAGTAGTAAAAGTAATTCCTTTACCTTAGCATTTTATTTTATTGTAATTTACTTTTTAGCATTTTTATTTTATGTCTTTTAATTTTATGTTTTTACTAGTTATATATTATGTGTTAGTTTTTCTAAGGTTGTGATGAATTTCAATATCACCGGTTTATAAGGGTTAGATTATAGTTTGGGTAATTTAAAGGTTTATTTATTAAGTCTTAAGCTTAATGCTTTTTGTTGTCTGATCACCAATAAATTGATTAGGTAAATCTAAAATGAACTAGACATAGGGATTTTAGGTTTCAAGCCTTAGACTTAATAGCCCACGATCTTCCTTGAGGATAGATAACCCTTTAATAGATTTCCTTACAGGATAGGAATATACCTGTCGGGCGGGGGTAGCCATAAATGGAACTTAATCTTAATGAATCCAGATAATGTGGTTGACATAGGAATATGGTTCAATTGGGTTATACTGGGTATTTGTGTCTGACCATCGACAGATGCTTTCGCATAATTTCGTGTTCCAGGTTAATAATCAATGTATTTCCTAACTATAAAATAATCACTTCATCTTTATAATGATATTGGAATAAATCACAACCCTAGAATTTTGTGTCTTTTGTTATTTTCCTTAGTATTTTCTTTTATCTTTTATTTATTTATTTTGCAAGCCACACTCAACAAACAAACAAACAATCTCTCTCTTATCCATTTAATTAGATATTTGTAATTAAATAGATTCAACAATTAATAACAACAGTAGGAATTAAGTCCTCGTGGGATCGATATTTTTATACTACTTGAACGATACGTGCGCTTGCGTTATACGTGTGTGTTTACGCCGGTCAAGTTTTTGGCGCCGTTGCCGGGGACTTATATTTCTTGAGTTGTTAATTTTGAAACTATCTAATTTACTTATATCTAATTTTCTTTCTTTTATTTTGTAATTTTTATTTCTTTTGTTTTCAGGTGATTAAAAAAATGGAACACTACTGGGAAATTGAGAAATCACGAGCTTTACAAAAAGATACACCCCACATCTGGGAGCAACAGTCCGGTTTTCTGAGGCCTGTTGTTGAGCCCAATGACTATCACTGGATGCCAGAACCAAGTAATATTACTTTTGCTCAACAGAACTCATGTGGAGATGTGACATATGTAAAGGTAACCACCCAAGCGATTATTGCGAAATACAACTACCATCCAGGGTGGCAGAACTATCAAGATACCTACATGGTACGAAGAACCAACATATTTCACAGAACCATCACATTTTCCATCTTATCCACCATCTTCCTTCGATCCTTATCAAGAACCAGAACCATCCGAGGAAGATCAATTAATTCACATGTTCAAAGAACAAAGAGCTCGATTTGATGCACAAATTCAGAATAACGCAGAATCCATACAGAGAATGACAGATCAGATCAGACAATTAACAGAAAACCAGAACATCATACCTCAAGAACCAGTTTCAGATGACACTGATGAAGCCTTCGAGTACCCAGAAATCCACGATGACACCTTAACAGAGGAGGAGGTTGAGCAGTATCAACAACCAGAGGTATCAGTTCAGGAACCCGAACCGGCAAAGTCTCGATTTGATTCTATTATTCAGATTCTGACGAGGATGAAGCTGAAATATTTCTACCAAATATCAAAAATTGAGGATGGAATTCTGTATCCTCAAAGTGAAGATCTTGGAGATTCCATTGCACAAATGTTTGATGAAGAAATACCTGAGCCAATCATTTCAACCAGATCAGAGGATGAAGACCTAAAATCTAACATTTCTTTTCAGGTTGAAATTTTGAAACATGTATTTCACAGATGACAGATGAAGAGCTGAATGCAGAAATTTTCAAATACATCTGTGAAGAAAAGGGGAGCAAAAAGCAGAGCAAATAGAAGAGCAAATATCTGACCTTATTAAAGATCCAGAGCATTCAGGAGAAACATCGCTGTTTTGGGGAGTACAAATCAAAGAAACCACTCAGAAGCTTGACACAAATGGAATTTCCATTCCAAGTCAAGCACCATACGAGACCTCCTGATTTATTTCTTTCTTTGCAGGAATCACTGGAGCAACAAAGATAAAAAAAGTGGCACGAGCATTGAATAAGACAAATTCTTTTTACAACTTTACCGTTGGAAGAGACCCTTCAAAAGCAACGCTCACGGGATTGTCTTTAATCGGACATCCAAAACGACATTGAAACCTCCTTAACAGATGAATTTCAGTCACGTCTGGCTGAAGACGAAAATTTAGCGCTAGCAGGGAGCAACCCATGCAATTTGTTGTAATTTATTTAATTATTTATTTATTTTTATGGTGTGAACTTTTTAATTGTGTGTAGTTTTGCAGGAAAAATTAAAATGGAATTTATCAGGACAAAGCAACCCAGTACAAGCGGGATTTTCACAAAATAAAAATTTGACAAAATCACGAAGATACAAAGTCAATCCAGAAAAGACGGCCGAGTAAGAAGTCTACTTTTGGGACGCGTCCCTATGGATTCATCTGTCGCAAGACATGGTTTTGCCAAAAAAAAAAAAAAAAAAAAAAAAAAAAAAAAAAACCCGCGAGTCAAAACCCTAACCCTAAAAACCGGAGTGTCGCGACGCTAGGCAATTTTTGGCGTCGCGACGCGGACTCAAAAACAGAACATAAGTAGGGCGCTGGCAGCATCTCCTTTCACTCTACTTCTTCTTCTTCCTCAAACACCTCCAACAGCGCAACCTTCACCGAGACTGCAACCATCTCACCAGAACCACCACCACCTCCAACCGTGAGCAAAGCCAATCACCACACACCACGCACGATCCAGCCATTGCCGAGATCTACCAGAAACACAGAAAACCATATTTGCCCCATCGAGACAAACCGAGATCACCACCGTGAGACCGCCAAATCCACGACCGAAACCGCAACCACTCACGAGAACAAACAAAACCAAGACCCTTCAGCCACCAAACACTTCCTTCGTCGAGCCTTCGACGAGCCTTCTCCAGCCAAGACGCACCACACACAAACCGAGAACCTCCACAGCAACCCCCATCGTAAACCTCCATTGTTGACCATCACCTTCGCCACAAGCCGAAACCACCCAGATCTAACCATTTTCTCTCAAATCTCCACCATCACCGAAACCGCAAGAGTCTTCACCAACCAAAATCCAGCCACCACAAGCCGAGATCCACACCGTGACAACGACACCACCGCGAGCCACCCCTTGCCGTGACCCGAAAACCACCAGCCACCGAACCGAAATCGAGTGCCATCGTGACCGTGAACCTCACGACCGAGATCCACAGCCGCAACCATCGCCACTGTCTCGCCTGAACCGAACCACACAAGACCGATCATTACGGATCTCCAACCCAAAGCCACGAACCCACTCTTGCCGTGACCATCACTTCACTGCCGTCCAACAACCAACACACCAGAAACCGTGAACCACCCGTAACAGCCACCAAACCATCACTCACTGCCGAGAAGTATCACCACTGCCAAAATCAAAATTACGGTAATGACTTGATAAAAATTTTTTTTTGGTAATTGGGTAAATTAAAAATTGAATTGTGATTGGTTGAGTGTGGATTGGATTACGATGTTGGATGGTTGAAATTTGATTCGTAGTAATTGGGGGCGAAGAAATTGAGTTTGATATTTTGAGTTTATTTGTGGCATTTGATAAATTTTGGCAGTAAAGGGGATAAACGAAAATTGAATAGTTTGTGGTTGAGTTTGTTGAAATTGGAGGATTGTGAATTTGGAAGTTTGGCAGTGAATAACAGGCTGAATTCTGAGTTTAGAATTGCCAGATCGATGGAATTTTGTAGTAATTGGGGGCGAAGAATGAATTGGGTGTTTGTGGCATTTGATAGATTTAGGTTGTGTTGGATAATCAAAAATTCAGGGGAGACTCTGTCGGATTTTTCTAAAAAATGCCAAAGTTGGGATTTGATTGGTGATAATTTTTTAGGATGAATTTGGCGAGATTTTAAATTTTTAGAGGAAACTCTCTGGCGAAATTTTCACTAAAAAATCGTCAAGTATCATTGGACATAAATTTTTCCTATCGGTAATTTTTCCTGTAAAATTTCAGCTGACTAGGTAATATCTTCTAATCTCTTTTGTGTATACATAGTGTGAAACTTTTAATTTTGTGGTGTTAGTTTTGTAGGGAAAAGCACAAACGAAGCATTTTAATACAGAATGAATTGTGTTTGACAATCAATGATGAGAAACAATTCATTAGCGATGGCCTGAAAAAGGAATAAAATCTTGAGACAAATCCTAATGAATTTATACTACGCGAGTGGCGTATTGCATACACAATTCCGTTGCCTTAATTATTGCTTTGATTCGCTTTTCTTTTGGAATTATCTTTATTTTCGTAGACAGGATCCAGACTTTTTGACCTTTCACGATTCATTATGTTGTTTAGCTAACAAGCTTCCTCTGGAAGATACTTGTGCTATTTTTACTTACCCTTTTCAGGTATTATAAATTCAACTCATCATTGCACATTTGAAGATATCCAGAGTAAAACATGGAAGCCACTTCAAGAAGACGAGTTGAAAACATTTGTGTGTTTTGCGGTAGTACGGTTGGTACTAAACCACAATACATAGAAGCAGCACAGGAATTGGGTCGAGTCTTAGCCGCAAGGAATATGCACCTAATATATGGCGGAGGTAATCTTGGATTAATGGGGATTGTATCAAAGGCTGTACAGGAAGGAGGCAGTCATGTTTTGGGAATCGTACCAAAACCCTTGGCAGAAGCTAACCTTATTGGATCATCAAACGGAGAGGAACTAATCGTGCCAGGTATGTCTGAACGACTGGTAGAAATGATTAACCGTTCTGATGCTTTTATTGCTTTGCCAGGTGGCTTGGGCACATTGGAGGAAATTTTTATTGTACTATCTTGGGCGAACCTAAACATACATCAGAAACCAATTGGGCTGTACAACGTTGATGGGTTTTTATGATTTTCTTTGTGTGTTTCTTGATGATGCTCGGAGAAATGGGTTTCGTATCGAAACCTATGAAAGAACTCCTCTTTACTGCCAGAACTGCTCCAGATTTAATTGACCAACTCATAGCCTATGAACCGAAAGTTGACCCTATCATTTCCAAGATAATTGGTCCGAGGACGATCGTGGTAAGAGACGTCGAATTAATCTGGATCTTAACCTGTAATTTTCCTGTAGAATTTCAACTAACCAGGTATTATTTTCTAAACTCTTCTTCTACTGTTTAAGACATTGAGGACAATGTCTCATTTAGGTTTGGGGGTGAGGTATAGTTAATAGTACTTGTTTGTATTGTGTTTTTTATTTTTAGTCCAAAATTTTTTCCGGAAATACAAAAAAATTGAAAAATTTTCAAAAATTACAAAATATTTTTGCTTTTTGTGTTTTTATTTTGACTAAAAAGGTGAATCGGTAAGAAATAGCCGAGTAAGGAATTTCCACTCCTGAGACGTATTTCAAACCATTTATTTCGAAACAAGTTAATTTTTGTTTATTTCATTTTGAATTATTTAATTTGTGAATTCTCCATAATACTGACTAAAATGAATCTTCATATGTTCAGTTGACAGGTATTATGAACTTACATGGAAACATACGGACATGAGCTGTAATTGAAAAATTTGTAATATTCCGTGCTATAGTTTAATTGGAGGAAGCATCTATACATAGTTATGGAATAAAAAATAAAAAAAAAAAAAAAAAAAAAAAATTTGATGTACAAAAAATAAAGTATCTAAGATCCGGGTTATTAAGTCTGTAAGAGTGTTTTAACACCCAGTGCCCTAAAACCAACTGGTTTGGGAGTCACTGGCCCAAAGCTCGTTACATGGATCGAAGATACTGCAAAAATATATTCATATCTGAAGTCTGAGTAATTAAGTTCGTAGGGGTGTCTTAACACCTGGTGCCCTAAAGCCAACTGGTTTGGGAGCCACCGACCCAAAGCTCGCTACATAGACGGAAGGTATTGTATATAAATAAAAAGTCAAAATTCAGAAAAGCAAAGAAAAAATCAGAAAAATCAGAAAATATTCCATTACTACAAAAAGGTGTGAAATCTGATAGACTTTAGGACAAAAATATTACTCTCTTATCAACTGCACTTATGACTGTTGTGGGCAAAAATGAGTTGTTTAATATTATGTTGACTGTGTATATGAAGAAAGGTAAAAATAATCGGAGAATTTACTTATTCGGTAATTTAGAAAGAAACAAAACAACTAGTAACTTGTAGTAGAAGTTTCACCTGATTAGTTACTAACTTTCTTTATTCTCTTTTCGCTTGTCTTTTTGCTTTGGGTGCATTAGTTTTAATACATTTTTACTTTTGTAAATGTTTGTGGGTATCATTGCTGTAAACCCTCACGAGACTACACTCGTCCACTAGGGACACCTAGGGGTTTAAAGGCTTGTTGCATATGCTAAATGCAACCGTGATCCCTACGAAAATGGTTTAGTTAAATTTTATTATGTTATTCCATTTTGTATTTTGCTCGAGGACTAGCAAAATGTTAGGTTTGGGGGTGTGATGAGTGGTATTTATATCACTATTTCCCACTCATTTAATCTAATATTTTGTATAGTTTCTTGAGTTTTGTGAATGTTTTGATGTGTTTTGTGTTATTTTGTAGATAAATAAAGTTTCAGGACATTCTGGAGGTGATTTGGAGTAAAACAGTGAAAATTGGTTAAAAAAGGGCATTTTGGTAATTTCTAGCGTCGCGTCCGCCGCCCATACCTTCCGCGTCGCGACGCCCAGCGTGAGCCGAATCTGCTAACGTGCGCTTGGTCAACTGATCAGGATTTGAGAAGTTTGACTTTGCTAACGTGCGCCGTGCCACGTGTCACAATCACAACGAATCTGCTAACGTGCGCCGTGCCACGTGTCAACATCATATGCTTGCCGACACTTTGACTTGACACGTGTCGCCTTGTCATCAGCCATGTCAGCGGTCAACGAGTCAACTATGCCATGTGTCATGCCACGTCATCAGCCACGTCATAAGGTCAACCAAGTCAACTTGACACCTCAGCATCAGCCAATCACCGCATGACACGTGTCGCCACGTGTCGCAATCCTATTGTGCCGACAATTGCAACACACATGCCACCACACCCAACACACGCAGCGCCACGTCATCGCCACATCAGCGCCACGTCGTCGCCACATCAGCATGACGTCATCAGTGACGTCATCACAATAATTGAGTCTTAGCTGCCTTGACACGTGTCGCTTCAACAGTCAGCCGCCTTGCTACGTGTCGCCTTCTCATTGTGCCACGTCGACAAATCCAGCGTCGCGACGCTGAGGTCCTTGGCGTCGCGACGCCCGAACAGTGAAATTTTTGCCTATAAATAGAAGGCGAAATTTCAGAATACCACACATATCTCTCTCTCTTGATTTCTCTCTCTAGAGAGAGTTTCTCTCTCTAGAATTTTTATTTTTTATTTTTTTTTTATTTTATTTTTTTAGTTTTTTTAATTTTTAGTTTGTAATTTATTTTAATTACCATTTGTAATAATAGTAACTTAATTTTTACTTTTTACTTTTTACAGTTTTTACTATTCATGAGAAAGTAATTTCCCAGCTAGGGTGAAAGGTAATTCTTTTACTGTTACTATTTAGATTAATCTCCCTTAAAAATATATTTACTAATTAAATATTGACTTAATAAGGAATACCGCTATATTGGTCGGTTGGTAATTTAATTTTAATCTGGTTTAAACTTGACTAATCAAGGATACCGCCAGACTGGTCGGTTGGTAAATTTATTTTTGGTTCCGCCTAATTGGCTGGTTGGACTTAATTTGACTTAATCAGGATACCGCCAGAATGGTCGGTTGGTTAAATAATATCACAAGTTTATATATTATTTTATGGGAGATATCTAAATTAGTAGTAGTAAAAGTATTCCTTTTACCTTAGCATTTTATTTTATTGTAATTTACTTTTGCATTTTTATTTTATGTCTTTTAATTTTATGTTTTTACTAGTTATAATTATGTGTTAGTTTTTCTAAGGTTGTGATGAATTTCAATATCACCGGTTTATAAGGGTTAGATTATAGTTTGGGTAATTTAAAGGTTTATTTATTAAGTCTTAAGCTTAATGCTTTTTGTTGTCTGATCACCAATAAAATTGATTAGGTAAATCTAAAATGAACTAGACATAGGGATTTTAGATTTCAGCCTTAGACTTAATAGCCCACGATCTTCCTTGAGGATAGATAACCCTTTAATAGATTTCCTTACAGGATAGGAATATACCTGTCGGGCGGGGGTAGCCATAAATGGGAACTTAATCTTAATGAATCCAGATAATGTGGTTGACATAGGAATATGGTTCAATTGGGTTATACTGGGTATTTGTGTCTGACCATCGACAGATGCTTTCGCATAATTTCGTGTTCCAGGTTAATAAATCATTGTATTTCCTAACTATAAAATAATCACTTCATCTTTATAATGATATTGGAATAAATCACAACCCTAGAATTTGGTGTCTTTTGTTATTTTCCTTAGTATTTTCTTTTATCTTTTTATTTATTTATTTTGCAAAGCCACACTCAACCAAACAAACAAACAATCTCTCTCTTATCCATTTAATTAGATATTTGTAATTAAATAGATTCAACATTAATAACAACAGTAGGAAATAAGTCCTCGTGGATCGATATTTTTGTATACTACTTGAACGATACGTGCGCTTGCGTTATACGTGTGTGTTTACGCCGGTCAGTTTTGGTCGTCCAGGATTTTAATAGGTTCTGTGTACGCCTCTTCTTTGTATACTGAGAATCGTAGTGTATTGGGTGTGATGTCAAGATGGAAGTATCACTTCAGTCATATGGAGATGATGATCACGCATGATACTTAACTGGTACTCTTGTATGCTGCAGCTATCAGGATAATATGACAAGCTCATGATTATCCGATTATAGAGACTAGTTACCAGAGATCCGATATATACTTCGTACGGGGCAGACACAATTCCAGCCCCAGGCCTAGCATGTGACATTTGATACTGGATCGTAATACGCAATACTACGTATACTACGCCTAACAAAGATTACATATTCCTTTACAGAATATTTCTGGAGAATTGGGTAGGCATGGTGCTTTGCTTGAAGCCAACCATGTCTTGTAAATCGGTAAGAATGTGGTACCGAGTACGCACGTATTCAGATAGTTCGATGACCGTATTTACTGCCAAGATATCCAGAGATCTCTTGGGTCGCTTCCCGAAGATTCACCGTTGAGATTTGACTCGAAACAAAAATTAATCTGGGATTAATTATGAAAGAGAAAATTAATCTGAGATTAATTACGGCAATGAATTAATCTGGGATTAATTAAAAGAGAAAGAATTAATCTGGGATTAATTGCAACGAGAATTTATCTGGGATTAAATTCGTCGGGAAGAGAGAACGCGATTAATTTGGAATTAATCGACAAAATAAATTTAATAGTTAAATTGGATTTTTCTATTTAATTTATTTAATTAGGCTAAAATAATATATCGGATGTATTAATTGAAATTGGATTTCAACGCGGAATTAAAATTGGATTTTAATTCAAGCGAATGAATTAATTTAGAATTAATTCGCGAGCGACTTTCGTAATAATTTTGCGAGGCACTATTATTTAATTAAATTGGATTTAATTATGTTGCGACAGAAAGTTCGTTTGATCGGATTAAATGTAACCGAGCCCGAAGTGTGTTGAGTAAACCCATTTGAATTTTGAATTTAAAGTGTGGCCCACCAACTTACATCAACTTGACATTTGACTTACATCAAGTAGTCATAAGTGTGATGGAGGTGGTTGGCTTTATTAAATGTAATTCATTTAACTTACACAACACACTTAAGTTAACTTCAGAAGTCAACATTTGGTAACAAGTTTAGAACTTGAAAAACAATTATTCCCTCTTCTCTCTCTCAAATCGCCGAACACTTGCTTCCTTGGAGGACAAAATTTCTTTCAAAATTTGTTCAAGCTAGCACTTAAAGGAGTGAATCAAGGTGATATTGAAACTCACCCAAGTGTTGGAAACACTCAAGAAAGCTTGGAGCTTCCACCGACATCCATGAAAAGTTTTGAACTCATCCGATCAATGTGAGTATTTTCCGCAACTCTTTTGATTTAATTCACACACAAATCACTCTTAGACGATCTGGCATGTTCTAGGAACACTTACAATGGTATCAGAGCGATCTAAGTTTGATTTGAAAATCTAGGGTTCATGACTTTAATTTGGGAATTTTGTGTTTGGAGCTTGATCTTCCTAAATTAGTTGTTGGGTTGAGTTTATATGATGTTGAATTGGATTTATATATCTTTGAATTGTGATAAATTGATTAGATCAAAAATCTCTAATTCTTCATGCTTGGCCGAATGTACCCCTAGTTGCTCATGGTAATTTTTTGAAAATTAGACATTTGGATGTGTTGTTAGCGTGATAGAAATCTTAGATGTTGATTTAATTAGATTGAAATCAAATTGAATGATTTTTGTATGCCTTTGCCGTGAGCCTTGAAGCATGTTATAAGATTGATTTTACTTCAATTTGTATTGGACATGAATGAAAATGTAGAGCATAATCAATTGAATTAATTAGTGTTTTGGAAGCATTAGATTTATTAATTAATTATGGTAATTACACTTGAATTGAAATTTGTAATTTGGAATAATGAGTTAATTTAATTTATTGTATTTGAGCTTAATGGACTTGGTTGGGCCAAGTTTGGTTTAGAATAATTAGTTGGATCCAATTGGGCCTAAAACCATTTCTAAAAAGTCCAAATATGATAATTGGGCTTTTAAAATTTTAATTGGGCCTAATTGATTTTTGGCATAGGGTGATTCCTAATTGGGCCTGGCATCTTGGGTTTGACCCATAATTTCCAAAGCCCATGCCTTAAGAATTAATTGAAAGCCCATTGGACTTTAATTGAATAGTATTGATACTAATTGAGCATTTGAGACCCATAAAGATTGGATTTGGAATCCAAGTCTAAAAGGCACTATTGAAAGTGTAATTATTTAATTTGGAATTAAATATTAATGAGTATTGGATACAATTTAAATTGAATTTAAAATTATAGTTCGATATAATTCAAGAATACTTACTTTGAGTATATTCTTAAACGAGTTGGACTCGCGCAAATCAAATCGTTGTTTGAACATTGGATGGTCACTAATCAAAGATTAATTAATTGGATTAGATTGATTGATAACATGCTTTGTGTGAATACTTGGATGTATGTATGAATAATGTATATCAGATGGATATTAGATGGGTGAGGGCAATTTTGGAAATTGTTGTAATAAATTTAGAATTTATTAAATTGGACCTGCGTGTCCAGCCTATTATCCTCCTTATCTCATTGTATTTCTCTCTCTCACCAATTCCCCTCAATGTAAATGAGGTTTTTAGAAGTATTATATAATTGGGTAGAAGTATGAATAGTGCTAGCGGGAGAGAGGAAATTGAGAGATTTGTTCTAGGAACAAGTTTGTTGTATATCCATCCGCATATCATTATTAAATTTATCGCACCTTATTATGCTTTTAGAATGCATGCTTAAGGGTGTATGATGAGACCTAATTAAAGATAATAAATTGGTTTCCAAATCGTGACAAAACCCTCATTTCATATTAAGCATTTTTTCTTCCATTGAGTGATTCTCTCTCAAGATCCAAGATTGGCATTGGTTTGTTGGCCAAAGTCAAGACCTTTATCCATCACGGATGTGTTTGAATCATGAAGGCTTTGTTCCATATCGTACGCCTTGGGCAAGTTGTGATTTGTTGGCCAAAGTCAAGGTCACTTCTTGTTCATCGGCCTCGATTACGAAGCTTTCCCACTGTCAATGGGTCACGCTTAACTGGTTTCATTAAGCTTGTTGAGCCAAAGCCAAGGCTTAGTTGATTCAGAGGAAAAAAGGTTAGGGAATATCAGATATATTGGCATATATTGGATATATGTTTCGGACTTGGATGTCCACCTACTGGATCTAGGAATTGGATGGGATCCAATTGATCTTAGAGATCTACCTAGTTAAGTTTCATACAATTTGTAAGCCAAAGTCAAGGTTATGTGTTATTAACGGGATCTTAGCCCACTAGGAAACTAGGTTTCCCGAGTACTCCACAGAGGGTTAGAGGCTCGCCGAAAAATAGTGGGAGGCGAGTATTAAATTTGCAATTTCGTTTAAATACTTGCCTACACGCGCTCATTTCATTTTTCTTCATTAATTGTTTATAAATATATTAGTTGGACTAATATTCAATTGTTGTTTTAATTAAACATTTGGACTGTATTCAAACTACTTTATTTATAGTTGATTATATAATTGGATTATAGTAATCAATATATTTGAATTTAACCAATCAAATAGTAGTTGATTATATAGTTGGACTATTGTAATCATTATATTCGATTGTACCCGAAATCATTGATTGGATAGTTGGACTATTGGAATCAAGATAACTGAAAGATTAGCGTTTATAACATAATCCTGGTGAAAATATTTTTAAGCGGCTTCAATTTTCAAATTGGGAATAGAACCTCGGATAGTCCTGGGAGCCGAGAAGTTACTTTATTTGATAGAGCACCTCTCGGGCCTGAGCCTGAGCTCGGAGTTGAGCAAATAGTGGAGCATGAGCTTTGAAAGACTCATGGTGATGATAACTTTAGTGCTCAATCTGTTATACTTGCCGCAATGACTCCTTAATTTCTTCGTCAGAACTAAGGATTAAATCCTTATAGTATGATATTGAAATTGAAGGATCTTCACAGATCTAATCTTAGATCTTAGAAGTACTAATTGCAAGAGAAAACTCTTGGAGAGTTAATGGCTATGCTCAAGGAGACAGAGCTAGAACCTCTAAACGGGCAAGAAGCGCAATGCGCATCTTACTTCGACATCCCAGAAGGCCAAGGCTTGGCCGAAGGCTTCTGGGTGTGTGAAGAAAAGGGTAAGGCTAAATCGTCACAGTCTTCTGGGAAGACAAATGACATATCCCAAGATGTCTGCCTAAACTGTGGCAAACGGGGTCACTGGAAGCGTGACTGCCATATGGACAAGGCAAACATGAAGGAAGTGAAGACGGACAAGGCTCCGACTTCAGGTATGTTTGTCATAAACATATCCACTGCTAGTTTTAAAAATTGGATTTTTGATACTGAATGTGGTACATACATATATACTGATGTGCGAGATCTGCTGATTAGCAGGATACTGGCTTCAGTTGAGATCGACCTATGAGTCGGAAACATTACGAGAGTCATTGTTTTGTTGTGGGAACCTAAGTTTTGGAACTGCCCTTGGGCATGTACTTAAATTAGGAAACTATTATAATGTGTCTAGTTTGACTAGAAATATTATCTCTATATCTAGTGTAACCCATTGCGGGTATACCTTTATGTTCCAGAACACTGGGTGTTTTGTTTATAAAAATGATATTGAGATATACATATTAGATGTGAATAATAATATTTATATTTTGAATATAAATGAATCTCAAACATATAACATGACAAACGAAAACTCAAACTGAATAAATCTGTTGAGACTTAAAAGTGGCATTGTTGACTAGGACACATTAACAAGACTCGTATATCCACACTTTCGAAGAGTGGATACTAGGACAAATTTGATTCTAATTCAAATGATGTCTACGAATCTAGTTTGTTAGGCAAAGTGCCTAAAACACCTTTTACTTGGTAAAAGTGTAAGTGCCACTGATCTGTTAGCCCTCGTTCATAGTGACGTAAGTGGGCCCATGTCTAGATAGGCTAGAAGTGGATATGAATACTTCGTAACCTTTACGGATGTGGCATCACGTTACGGTTATGTGTATCTTATGAAACACAAGTCAAAAACTTTTGAGTAATTCAAAGAGTTTCGACACGAAGTAAGAAAACAGACCGGTAAAAGTATTAAAGACATTACGATTGGACCATAGTGTAAAATACTTAAAGATATGAGTTTTAAGATTACTTGAAAGAGTATGGTATTCTTTCACAGTGGACTCTTCCCAGGACACCTCAATTTGACAGTGCGTCTGAACAGAGAAACTGAACTTTGTTAGACATGGTAAGGTTAATGATGAGTCACTCTGAGCTACCAATTTCCTTCTAAGGATACGCATTAAATAGTGCAATACTTATTTTGAATAAGGTTCCATGAAAATCTGTTAGACGGACTTCTATTAGATATGAACAGGAAAGAAACCGGGTTTCTCATTCCTGAAGATTTGGGAATGCTGGGCATACGCTAAATGTTTGGATGATACCAAACTAGAACCCAAATTAGATAAGTGCCTATTTGTAGGTTGTCCTAGGGAAACCAAAGTATAATACTTATACAACTCACAAGAGAACAATGTAATTGTTGCTCTCCATGCGGTTTTCCTAAGAGGAATTCCTATATGCAGTGGTAAGTGGGAAGAAAGTAGTATTCGATGAAAATCAGAGTAATACTGTTCTAGGCACCGAGTCCTCACGGAACACCAACAGTTCATCAGAGATGAAACTGTACCACAATCTTCGAATACACAAGAACCGCACAAGTTAGAGAGAGTCAGAAAATAACCTGAGAGGTATGGGTTTCTGATCTCACCTCATATATATGTCAATCTTATTGAGGAAGACAAACCAGCTACGTATGAGGAAGTGATACAAGGTATCGACTCCTTTTATGGCAAAGTGCCATGAAGTCCGAAATGGATTCCATGTATACAACCAAGTTTAGACACTGGTTGATGTACCATAAGGCATTGTGCCTATTGGTACTATATCAGTCTTCAAGGAAGACATACATGGATGGCAACATACAAATGTACACAGCTAGGCTTGTATAGAAAGGGTATCGTCAACGATATAATGTCGACTACAACGAAATTTTTTCACATGTTGCCATGATTAAATCCATTTGGAAAATGCTTGCTAATGCTGCATATTTCATTTATGAAATATGACATATGGACGTCAAAACCACTTTCCTTAACGGAACCTTTTGGAGGATGTTTACAACATCCTGAAAGTTTTGTCTTACCAAAAAGCAAACAAGGTTTGCAAGTTAAATCGATCCATTTATGGATTGAAGCAAGCATTGTATTCTTGGAACCAACGTTTTGATAAGATCATAATGGTATATGATTTCATTCAAAACGAAGATGATTCTTGTGTTATTGCTTCTTAGCAATAACATTCCCATAATATAATCGGTGAAAGCTTGGCTTTTATTAAAATTCTCCATGGTATACCTGGGAGAAGAAGACTTTATTCTATGAATAAAAATCTACTGGGATAGATCTAGAAAGCTGCTGACAACCCTCCCAGAATTCATACGTTTTTGAAATGTATGTGACCTGATGTCTCATATTCTTTGAGCATATGTAGACGCTATAAGACCAATCTAGGTGATGGTCACTGGATTGATCTAAAGAACATCCTTGAGTGTCTTAGACGAACTAAGGATGCTTTCAGAAAATATGGGGAAATGAGAACTTGAGGTGACTAGGTTCACCGCTGAAAGTTTCCAAACCGACAAAGATGACTTTAAGTCGCAATAAGGGTACATATTTAGTTTGAATAACGGAACGGTGAGCTGAAAATCTTCCAAGCAAGATACTGTTGCCGAATAAACAACAAGAGCAGAACATTACTGCAACTGAGGTAGCAATAAAAGCATTTTGGATCTATATAATCCTAATTGGATTAGGAGTAGTTCTGTTAGCAGCTGAGCTAGGCTACAACATAGGCTAAGGAACCACGGTCTCATCAATGATCCAAGTATGTACTTCGACTAATTCATCTGATTCGTTCGATCATACATCGTGGCGATGTGATGATCGAATAAAACGCATCAGATGATAACATTATAAATCTACCGACGAAAGCTGTTTCTCAGCAGAAATTTGAGCAACCCGTACATAGTCAGGTGTTAGACAGTTGACTGATTTACTATTGGCCAAGTGGGAGATTGTTGGATAATTATGACCCATATCATCACTATTTGTACAGAACATGGCGTTGTTGTACAAATTAACTATGTGACAAATGAAATTGCTCTTTTATCATTTGTAATTAGATTACCTAGATATATAAATGATAAAAGTCCATATGATTAGTACCAGATTAATAAGATATGAGACAATATTAATCCATTAAGGTTTAATCATTAAATATCCACAGTCGTAGTATTATCGAGACTGGACATCGATAATGCGGAATATACTAGTATTACACTTGTGCGTGTTATGGAAGCGTAACG
Organism: Zanthoxylum bungeanum; assembly: GCA_019454045.1. Classification (NCBI taxonomy): domain Eukaryota; kingdom Viridiplantae; phylum Streptophyta; class Magnoliopsida; order Sapindales; family Rutaceae; genus Zanthoxylum; species Zanthoxylum bungeanum. The sequence goes on from SKCR01034272.1 coordinate 19,649, forward strand.
ACATAGTTCTCATATATTTGGGTATTGGATACTTATACAAGTGTAATAGGAGGTTTCGTTTACCGATGGTACGGAAACAACTTCGCTCTGGATAGACCCCTCGGAATCCCATTGGTAGTATGACTATGTGTCTATGGGAATCCGAATCAGGGTAGGTGTATTTGGTCTTAACCTGAGACTTGCATCGCTAATACTTGCGACAATCAGTATACTTTGGTTTTGGTCGTCCGGGGCTTTAACATGTTCTGTGTACGCCTTTTCTGGGTATACTGAGAATCATAGTGTATTGGGTGTGATGTCAAGATGCAAGTATCACTTTAGTCATATGGTATACGAAACTGATACTCTTGTATGATGCAGCTATCGGGATAATATGACAAGCTCATGATTATCCGATTATAGAGACTAGTTACCAGAGATCCGATATATGCTTCGTACGGGGCAAACACAATTCCAGCCCCAGGCCTAGCATGTGACATTTGATACTGGATCATAATACGCAATACTACGTATATTACGCATGACAAAGATTACATATTCCTTTACAGAATATTTCTGGAGAATTGGGTAGGCACGTTGTTTTGCTAGAAGTCAACCATGTCTTGTAAATCGGTAAGAATGTGGTACCGAGTACGCACGTATTCGGATAGTCCGATGACCGTATTTACTGCCAACATATCCAAGGATCTCTTGGGTCGATTCCAAAAAATTCACCGTTGAGATTTGACTCGAACAGAAAATTAATCTGGGATTAATTATGAAAGAGAAAATTATTCTGGGATTAATTACGGCAATGAATTAATCTGGGATTAATTAAAAGAGAAAGAATTAATCTAGGATTAATTACGACGAGAATTTATCTGGGATTAAATTCGTCGAGAAGAGAGAACACGATTAATTTGGAATTAATCGGCAAAATAAATTTAATAGTTAAATTGGATTTTACTATTTAATTTATTTAATTGGGCTAAAATAATATATCGGATATATTAATTGAAATTGGATTTCAACGCGGAATTAAAATTGGATTTTAATTCAAGCCAATGAATTAATTTAGAATTAATTTGCGAGCGACTTTCGTAATAATTTTGCGAGGCACTATTATTTAATTAAATTGGATTTAATTATGTCGCGACGGAAAGTTCGTTTAATCGGATTAAACGTAACCGAGCCCGAAGTGTGTTGAGTAAACCCACTTGAATTTTGAATTTAAAGTGGGGCCCACCAACTTACATCAACTTGACATTTGACTTACATCAAGTAGTCATAAGTGTGATGGAGGTGGTTGGCTTTATTAAATGTAATTCATTTAACTTACACAACACACTTAAGTAACTTCTAAAGTCAACATTTGGTAACAAGTTTAGAACTTGAAAAACAACTATTCCCTCTTCTCTCTCTCAAATGGCCGAACACTTGCTTCCTTGGAGGGCAAAAATTTTCTTTCAAAATTTGTTCAAGCTAGCACTTAAAGGAGTGAATCAAGGTGATAGGGAAACTCACCCAAGTATTGGAAACACTCAAGAAAGCTTGGAGCTTCCACCGACATCCATGAAAAGTTTTGAACTCATCCGATCAATGCGAGTATTTTCCGCAACTCTTTTGATTTTATTCACACACAAATCACTCTTAGACGATCTTGGCATGTTCTAGGAACACTTACACCAATACTGCGTCCAAATTTACCTCTTGATATTGTGGTTTCAGACCTTTTGAATCTAAATAACTAATGGAATGAAGAGCTAATAAATGAGAAGTTTATCGAAGAAGATACAATGACAATATTAAAAATCCCTCTTTCAAGAAGCCTAAGTCCAAACCATTTGATTTAACACTATAACAATGAGAACCAATACTCTGTCAAAAGTAGGCACCAATTTTCTCTCAAGCTTAAGTATCCAAACTCCATAAATGATTCCGCATCGAAAAATAATAAGTGAAACATCATTTATAGCCCCGAGCGTAGTTCGGTTGTACAATGTACGGTTCGATTTCGATTCTAGGAACCGTAATCGGTTCAGGAATCAAAACCAAATTACAACGAATGATTTGACAAAATTTATTTTATTGTATACAAAATAAAGAATTACAACTCACTATATAACAATAGCAATTGAAATTTAATTTAATTCCTAATCACTGTCGACCATTTCAGCTATGGTTGCTTAAGTTCTATTAGTTTAGTCGAATAAATAATCATTAATCGCTTTGATATTTTCTTGGATCCTATGCTTACCTTTGAACCAATCATCAAGACATGTTCAGATAAACAGTGCAGAAGGTGTAGATCAAAATTGTTGTAATTGCAACGGCCAATCACAGTTCGGTTTAGAGGTCAGTTCTCAAGGTTCGATCCGATTTAGTTCAAACCTAGGTTCCGATTCAGTTCGAGATTCAGTTTTTTAATTTTAAAGAACTGAAACTGAACCGATCATTCGGCGGTTTCCTTTCGGTTCGAAACTGTTGAACCATTGACCGGTTCGATTTTGATTTTGACCCGGTTCGGTTCTGTTCTGGTTCGCGGTTCGAAACCGAACCGTGGTAAAATCTAATAATCTTGAAAAGATAAAGATCTTCATGTGGAAAGATGCCCAAGATTTATTGCCAACTACAAAATAAAGATACTACAAGAACCAATATGCTATATATACTACCCATGCTTTGATCAACTGCAAGGTAGTTAAGAAGTTCTAGAAATTTACCCATTATGCCAGAGTCTACAAAATTCTTTGTGCCAAGATATCTTAATTGTAATTTATCGAATGTTGGGAATCATAGCAAGTCAGGCATAGAGACGATTATGGCCACCATTTGTTATTATTGGAGATTGGGATGGAAACTTTAAAGCCGTAATTATTAAAATTTATAAATTCAATGGTGATGTTTATATCGAAGCTAAAACTGTAAGTGGGGGGTTGCAATTAGCGAAAAAGACGAGTTTGAACTTTAGTAATTGTGAAATCTGATGCTCAGGGGTGTTGTTGACCTTGTAAACAACATGAATGGAAGCATTGCAGTAGTGATATAGGTGGTAACAGAAATCATTGAAGCAAGCAGAAATTTTAAGATCTAGATCTTATAATGCTTTTGCCTACTTTCTAACTAAGATAGCTATGGACAAGAAAGAAACTGCCGTACGACTAGATAATTTTCATGCAGAACTCATGTTATTCACTAATGTGATTTAATGAAAACTATTACTTTCCTTTAAAAAAAAATATATCCAGCCCTCTTCCCATTATCTTTCCCATAAATTTGCAAAATTTTAAAGTGCTGAAAAAAATTGAATGGATATAGGAATTCCACACACTAAACACTAGCTCTTATCTTCTATTATTGTTAGAATCGAATTAAAAGATCCTGGCTCGATAAGAAATTTTTGCATTTTAAATAAAAAAAACTTTTATTTTAGCTTTGAAATTCGATCTAATCTCACCCGTCTAAAGTATCCTTTTTAATTTTCGAGTTCTGCTTTGACTTGATCTCACCCACCGTTTGTTTATCCTTACTCTTCTAATTTCACTGTAGAAACTCAAGTGGTTTTACCTAATATTCATGAATTTGACAATTACTTCAAAAGTTTACTTTACCAAGTACATTCAGTTTTCACTTAACATTTAGGGTTCGTTTGTTCCTTTATAAAGCGATTTCTATAAATAAAATATTCTCTAAGAAAATCATTTTTCAAAAAAGGAACTTATGAAATATAAATACGTAAAATATTTTACGAGAAATAATTTTTTTTCTCTTTTTCAAAGTTTTCAAAACACGCTTCTAAGTTCTAACCATCAAAAAATATTTTCCAAAATTTTTTTTAACTCACTTAATAATGACAAAATCTGAACTCGGATATGAATATCTTTTGATGGATCCGGGTATATCTGGATAGGTTCGAAAACCTTGGGTTTTTTTTTCTTGTTTTTGTTCATTTATATTCTTATTTTTAATTACATTATTTTTATTTTGTACTTTTTACTAATTTTTAACTCCATTTCTTTGTATTTTATATTTTTTAATTATATTAGATTATATTTGTAATTATTTTTAAAATATAAATTAACAAAAATTCTGGATCCAAGTCTGGAATTTCGCTATACAGTCTGCAAATTGTTTTTGGACCTAAGTATTTTCGGACTTTCTAGAAAATGACTAAACTTTTCCATTGACCAGAAAATAGTTTATGTTAACCAAGTGTTGGGGAATTATGTATTATTAAACGAATTCAGCATGCATCATAACAAATCAAAACCAGAACATAAATATCATACAAATATTGAACCATAAACCCTAAACCTTAGAGAATAAGAAAATCCTGGACAATGATGAAAATTTGTAGAACTTTAAGTCCAAGTCGAGTTGCCTCTGTCCTTAAGAACTTATTAGCCCCGCCTCAATGCTCTACGGATTTTTTGGCTAACGTCCTCCCAAGATTACTTGGATTCCTCTTGTTCAAATGGCACTCCTTAATAAGATCTTGAACTAGGACAATGGTGGGAACTCTCTCTTGACTCTAAAACAAAATGTATGATACTAAACTTCTGGATTTGTAGAATGAACATGAAGACTCCTATAAATAGACATGGAATGGTACCTTAAGGACACCTTTTGGTTTTGGAGGTAACCCTCCTAAGGGTTATACCCCTTCAATGTACCATTTGGAGCCTAAAAGTGTGTTATTCCATTTTAGAGGACATGTCCCTACATATTTATACCCTTCTCATAGGGCACCACCCAAGAGACATGACCATCCTTCATCCAAACTTTATATTTAGAGAATTTACAACAATCCCCCATAATTATCTAAATATTCATGCAGATACTTGAGAGAGTTTCCGTGAATTAAAGCTGCATTGAAATAGGTAGCTTTCGCCTTGAACCTTTCCTAGTGAGTGACAATCGAATTTACTTGGCAAACCAGTGACCCATAGTCTTGAACTGTTCTATCGTTGGTGTAAACCAAGGCAATTGCCAACACACAGTTTTACTTCGACCATTTCTCGTTCTACGGTTGTGTTCATTTCAGCCATGAACATTGGTCCTGGATTTATCAAGCAATTTAGGGAAGTCAGCCTGTAAAATCCCATGTAAGCGGCCTCACTTCTTACTTGAAATATGTGATCTACTATGAAGAGGTAATCTCCCTTTACCCCTATTAGGACTCATCTCCTAATATAATGATCATTAAAAGCCTTAGCTTAGCCTTCCCTTGAAAGACAACACTCTCTGTCATTATCGAAATGGAAAGAGTACAAAACTCTACAGTGATTTTTTTGAATTGCACAAAATTTCAGTTGTCCATTTTGAACCTAGATCTTGGGATCTCCAGTCAGCTAGGTTGGGTTTCCACAGTGACAATTCTTAATTTATAGACTTCAAGCCTATTCTCCTCGATGACTTCACAACTTGCTCTCTAGGTAAACCTTTAGTAAGTGGATCCGCTAGGTTTTCCTTTGATTTCACATAATCGATCGATATTATGCCACTTGAGAGCAGTTGTCGTATGGTATTATGTCTGTCACGTATGTGTCGAGACTTACCATTATACATTGTATTTTGGGCTCTCCTAATAGCCGATTGACTATCACAATGTATGTTAATCCCTAGCACCGGTTTGGGCCAATTTGGAATATCCTCCAGGAAATTTCGAAGCCATTCCACTTCTTCTGCTATTTTGTCTAATGCTATGAACTTTGATTCCATAGTAGATCAGACAATACATGTTTGCCTCGAGGATTTCCATGACAGAGCTTCATCACCAAGTGTGAAAATAAATCCACTTATAGATTTGGAATCCATTGTATCAGATATCCAGTTAGCATCATTGTATCCCTCTAGAACAATAGGATATCCCGCATAATGCAGTCCATATTTTGAAGTTTCTCTCAAATTCCTCAAGACTCTTACTATGGCTTTCCAGTGGTTATGTCCTGGATTACTCGTATTTCTGCTAAGCTTGTTTAGAGCTTGAGCAATATCAAGTCGTGTGCAATTGGTGAGATACGTCAGACTTCTGGTGATCCTTGAATACTCTAGTTGCTATACGCTTGAGCCAGTGTTCTTTGATAAATGAAGAGTTAGGTCTACTGGAGTTATAGCCACATTTAGATCTCCTTTATTATATTTCTTAAGAATCTTCTCAACATAGTGAGTCTGAGATAATATATATCCTTTTGATGTTCTAGAAATATTAATTCCTAAGATCACATCAGCCACGCCTAAATCTTTCATATCAAATTTGCTGGTCAACACTTTCTTGGTATACTGAATCATCTCATGATTACTACCAATTATCAGCATATCGTCTACGTAGAGACACATAATGATATATCATTTTTGAGTTGATTTGGTGTATACACACTTATCACACTCATTGATCTTGAAATCACTTGACAAAATCTCTTTGTCAAATTTTTCATGCCATTGTTTAGATGCTTGTTTTAATCCGTATAAGGATTTCACAAGTTTGTACACCTTCTGTTCTTGTCCAAAAAATTGAAACCTTCTGGTTGTTCCATGTAAATCTCTTCATCCAATTCACCATTTAAGAATGTCGTATTTACATCCATTTGATGTATTTCAAGACCAAATATAGCTGCTATGGTTATGAGTGAGCATTCTTATTAACGTGATATGAGTCACTGGTGAATAAGTGTAAAAGTAATCAAGGCATTTTTTTGTCTATAACCTTTTATGACAAGCCTTGCCTTGTACTTATCTATTGATCCATCCGGTTTCATCTTCCGTTTGAATATCCATTTGTAGCCCAATGGCTTAAAACGTGGAGGAAGATCAACTAACTCATAAGTATGGTTTTGTAGGATGAAATCAATCTCACTGTTGATAGCCTCTTTCCACAAAGGTGCCTCCGAGAAAGACATTGCTTCTTTATAGCTTTGAGGCTCATTTTCTAACAAGTATGTCAGAAAATCGGGACCAAATGGCTTAGACGTTCTAGCTCTTTTGCTATGTCTAGGTTCAATTGTCTCAATATTTTTACGTTGATCTGACTCTTGGCCAACCTGATCACTGTCTTTGACAGTATCAATAGTTCTTTTGAGAGACTCTGTTCTTTGTCTTTCGTTATAAGGAAATGTCTCTTAAAAAAATATCGCATTCCTTGACTAAATTATCATATTCGGATTGATGTTAGGAATCTCAGACTTATCTACCAAGAATCGATATGCACTAATATTGCGAGTATATCCAATGAATATACAATCAACATTTTTAGGTCCTATTATAACCTTCTTAGGTTTAGGAACCATTACTTTTGCAAGACACCCCCACACTTTCAGATATTTGTAGGAAGGTGCATGGTCTTTCCACAACTCATATGATGTCTTGTCTAATCTTCTGTGAGGTAACTTGTTTTAGTTCGCGGAAAGCAAGGCTTCCCCCCACAAGTTCTAAGGTAAACCAGAACTTGTCAACATGGTGTTCATCATTTCCTTCAACGTTTGGTTTTTACGCTCAACAATCTCGTTCTGTTGAGGCGAATAAGGAGCAGTAGTTTCGTGAATAATTCCATGATTGGAACAATATTAATCAAATAGTGACACATATTCACCACCCATATCACTTTTGATTCTTTTGATTTTCTTGCCAAGTTGATTTTCAACTTTGTTCTTATAGTGTACAAAGCTCTAAATAGCTTCATATTTGCTCCTCAGAAAATACACATAACATAATCATGTGCTATCATCGATAAAAGTGACAAACTACTTTTTACATCCTCTTGTTTGCACAATATTCATATCACACACATCAAAGTGTATAAGTTCCAAGAATTCAGAATTTTGTTTATAGAATGAAATGATGTTCTATGCATTTTTGCTTCAACACATGCCTCATATTTATGGTGGTTATCAATTGCAAATTTATGTGTAAGGTCCATGTTAATTAATTTAAACATCATATCATAATTAACATGTCCCCCAATGCCATACATTTTGTGACTCAATAATATAAGCGGAAGTTGTAGCTTTATTATTAGCACTGTGGCGATTGACATTCATTATATTGAACTTGAAAAGGCCCTCAGTGAGGTATCATTTTCCTGCACAAACATCATTTTTGTCAAGACAAACTTGTCAGAAACAAATACAAGCTTAAATCCATTCTTGCTAAGGAGAGAGTCTGAGACCAAGTTCTTCCAAATATCGGGAACATGTAATACATTCTTCAATGTAAGCTCATTTCCAGATGTCATCTTCAGAACCATTGTGCCTTGTCCAAACACTCTAGAGGTAGACGTGTTTCCCATTGTCAGATGATCGCAACCATCGACCTTCTGATACGAGGAAAACATCTTGCTATCAGCACAAATATGACGAGTATCCCCAGTGTCTACCCACCATTCTCTCGAATTCCCAACCAAGTTAGCTTCAGTTACCACTGCTGAGAGGTTCATCTCTGAGATCTCATTAGTCAGTTGCACATCTTCAGTGACATGGGCCTCATTTTTCTTTTTCTTGCCTTTGTCCTGAGACTTTTTGTTTCTGCAGTCCTTTCCCATATGATCGCTTTTTCCACAGTTGTAGCACTTCCCCTTGAACTTCTTGTTAGCTTAGGAAGAATCAAATCCACTGTTCTTTCTCTTTTTGATACCCTTTACACCCTCGACGATGTTGGCATTAGACTCCATAGTGTTATAACTGGCCTTCTCGGACTTCATGTTGTCCTATTCGATCCTCAATCTAACTCCAAGGTCTTCAAGGCTCATATGCTTCTTTTTGTGTTTCAGATAGCTCCTGAAGTCCTTCTATGATGGAGGTAACTTGAAACATCTCACAGAGTTTCATTCATTATTCTAATATTTCATGAATGATCAATTGCAGTTCACCCAACTGAGACATTACCGTTCTTGAATCTCCATTTTGTAGTCCAAGAACCTACCCACGATAAATTTATTTTGCCCGGCATCCTCGGTTTTATATTTCTTCTCGAGAGATTCCCAGATAATCTTCACAGAAAGCATGCCTTGGTACACATTGTACATGGTATTTTCAAGTCCTCACAAGAGGTAGTTCTTGTACAAGAAATCGTCTGACGACCATGTCTCTTCTCGCAGTTGCTTGGCTGTTTCCGTTTCTCCCTCCATAGGACTCGGAGGATCTTTGAGGTATTTAGCCAACTGTAGAGTTGTCAGGTAGAACAACATTTTGTTCTGCCACTGTTTAAAGTTTGCTCCACCAAATTTTTTCGATTTTTCTCCATGAGAGACCGGTACCGAGATCTTTCCGCTAGCCATATGTAACTGGGAAAAATAAATAGTGATCAATAAGTCTACAAAAGATAAATTGTACAAAGATCAACACATGATCTTGTTTAAGTGATATACCAAGTATCCACTCGTTGTTATATTGGACAGTAGTACCAATAAATACAAGTCATTGAATTAATGACTAAGGTTTCTTATGATAGGTAAATAATGGAATATTCCCAGAGGACGAGGGGGGTCTGGAGTAACCAATTAAATCATTGACCACTTAGGCTCTTATCGCCTTTTTGATAGAATATCCTTTAAACACTTCCTTAATAGAATCTCTTAGGCATTCAAACTTAGTATTACCCTTTTAATTTCACAATACAATATGTGGTGTGTGTGTCTATATATATATATATATATATATATCAAGTTTGGATGGAATTTCGTGTGTAGAATTACACTTTAAATTCTCAACCAAATATGCAACACACAATTAAATTTCAACTTTATCACTATGTGTATGCTTGTGATAATTGAACACCCTAATATTAACTTAAATCTATACTACCAAGTTTATTGTAATATAGTATATGATTTTACTAAGTTGATATTATAACAATATAAATTAATCTAAGTCCTTTTTTAATCTAAAAGGATTCCAAGATTAATCTTGTTAGTGTCACGTTCGTTTATATGTTCGAACGAAACTATCCAGTGAGTTCACGTTCGTGTAGTGTTTTAAAAAGCGTTCGAATGAAGTGTTCAAGAGAGTTCACGTTCGTGTAGCATTCGAAAACACGTTCGAATGAAATGTTCCAAAGAGTTTACGTTCTTATAGCATTTGAAAATGCATTCGAACGAAACATTCCAGTGGGTTTACGTTCGTGATGCGTTTGAAGAAACTTTCGAACATTCTTAGGCAGAAGACTTGCATTCGAGTTGCGTTTGAATATGCGTTCGTCGGGCGTTCGAACGTCCATGCGTATTTTTCATGCATAGAGAGCATTTTTCCAGAAAATTCCTTATTAACACATGCGAATTTTCATCTAACAACACTAAAAAAATAAGTTCTTAAGATTTTTGGGGAATTTTGTGTTATTAAACGAATTCAACATGCATCATAACAAATCAAAATCAGAACACAAACATCGTACAAATATTGAACCATAAACCCTAAACCTTAGAGAATAAAAAAATCCTGGACAATGATGAAATTTTGTAGAACTTTAAGTCCAAGTTGAGTTGCCTCTATCCTTAAGAACTTATTAGCCCCGCCTCGGTGCTCTACGGATTTTGTGGCTAACATCCTCACAGGATTACTTAGATTCCTTTTGTTCAAAGGGCACTCCTTAACAAGATCTTGACTAGGACAATGGTGGGAACTCTCTCTTGACTCTAAAATAAAATGCATGAGACTAAACTTCAGGATTTATAGAATGAATATGAATGCTCCTATATATAGGCATGGAAGGGTGCCTTAAGGGCACCTTTTGGTTTGTGGTGTAACTCTCCTAAGGGTTATACTCCATCCATGTACCAATTGGAGCCTAAAAGTGTGTTCTTCCATTTTAGAGGACATGTCCCTACATATTTGTACCCAAGGGACATGACATTCCTTCATCCAAATTTTATATTTAGAGAATTTACAACACCAAGTTCTCCAGAAATATTTCAATGAGGAAAATATTTTCTAAAAAAATTTTATGTTTGCATTTAATAATTTCATTTCATAGTAAACGTGGCTACAAATATAAACCAAACAAAACAAAAATGAAGTAATTACTAATTACGAAAGGAAAAAAAAAATTATATCTAGAGACATTTGAAGATCTCACGTGGGAATTTGAACAAAATATATTGACGCCAACTTTTGGGAGCTATCAAAAGTGATCTTAATTTTTTTTTTTTTAAAAAAAAAAAATTGTAGCATGGCGATACATGTTAGAACAATTTGCACAAATTAGAAAGATATTACCGTTCACCAGGAATATAAGATTGAACTTGGCTTGAGTTGCGGACTAGGTCGCTCTCTTTAAGACGTTTCGCGGCTCTGCCCAAAATTTGTGCTAGCAGTATATCAGCCCCGCCGTCCCCAGGATAAAACAAGCCCAGAAAAATCTGTCTCAATCGGTTTTGCACAAAACCGATTGGAATACTCACACCCACAATAAAAAACAATTGCTCGGAATCTCAAAGAAAAATAGTAGAGGGATTTATATAATTTTTTCTCACATAATCACAATTGACGAAAGTAGGAAACTTTACAAAACAAACTTGAAACTTTTCTCTCGTCACTAATTCGGACTTGATCTCTCTCGATTTGCTTTGTTTTTATTTTGTTCCAATTTTCTTTTTCTCATCTATTTTTCATCTTCAAAAGAAAGACATTATGCACATCTATATAGGAAATTTTTTAACATTGGCAGTAAAGATTTTAGACGTTGACAGTAATAAATTTTTTGGACGTTGGCAGTAAAGATTTTAGACGTTGGACAATAAGTATAAAATCAAATTAGACTTAAATTTTCCTTTTTACATTTAACAAACAATAACAACAAAAACGTGTTAAAAATGAATGAAAAACTGTTACATGCTACAAAATATTAAGGGGGAAAACGGTTACATTATCATACAAATAAAACTCCCCAATTAATTTTGTAATAATTTTTTCATTCAAAACATACAACTCAAGTTACTTCCATTTATTGAAATTAATATTTACAACAAACCCCCACTTGAATTTTAATAAAATATTTTCATCGAGCAATATAAAATAAGGTCGTGCATAAATAAAGGTGTCTTTCGACTTGAACCTTTACATAGTGTTGACGATTCAGATTATACTAGAGTAACTCATAGTTTTGAACTCTATCTCTGACAACGTCACACACACAAACCTTACAGGGTGTAGTCAAAAGCCCGAGCATTACGGTCGTGCTCGTATATCCCAGTATAGTGAATGCTCTAGAAATTTTTTACCTAAAATTTCATAAGAAGCGGCCACACTTCTACATTGACATAGGTGTGTCTATCAAGAGTACTCCTGTAGCTAGGTACCCCACTCTACATAGAGTATAGAACACATTAAGAGTTAAATAACTCATCCTTCTGCGCTTCAGGATATCATGCTCTCAGAATGGAACTCACAAATAAAATAATAGCATGATTCATCATCACTTCATGACTTGTTATTACCCATTGAACTTATTTCTTGGGATCTCTAGTCATTAGGTCGGGTTACCATCATAAGTGACTGTCAAATGACGATAGTCCCATTATTTTCTAGGTATTGAATACCTTCTTTCTTGCTAATCATTTTATCAAAGGATCAGCCAAATTATCATCAGTCTGTACGTGATCCATTCTTACAGTTCCAGAAGAGAGGTATTATCTAACTGTACTGTGCATCTATAATCTCTTACTGTTATAATAACAGTTTTGAATATTTGTAATAGCCGCGGTACTATCACAATGGATCAAGACAACTCATATCAGTATCTCTCATAAAGGGGTATCTAACAGCAAACTTCATAATCAAGCTGCTTCTTCACAAGCTGATGCGAGTGGTATCATCTCAGACTCCAGGGAGTATATCCCTTGGTAGTCTTGGAATCATCCGAAATGGTATTCCAATTAACGTCGCTATATCCTTCAAGGACATCGGAAAACCTCTGATAACATAATTTTAGGCTCATGGTCCTTTTCAGATACATTATAACCCTCTCAATAGCATGTCAATGCTCATACCAAGTCTACTAATAAATCTACATAGTAATCATACGACATATGCAATGTCAGGTCTAGTGTAATCAAAACATGACGTCAGTTATCAATGTTGTTCGCATACTCAGATTATCTAACATTGTCACCAATGTTCTTGAACAACATTACACTAGAGTCACAAGGTGTACATGCAAATTTTTTATTAGATTTCATTTTTTTCTGACCTAGTAAATTAATTCCGAGAATTACACCAGTTTCTTCTATGTTTTTCATTACAAATCTAGAAGACAACATAGACTTCAACAGAATTAACAACATGTATATAAAAAATAAGCATATCAATATATAAACATTTCACATGTTTTCAAACATGATAACAAATGTGTTTATCATTTTCAATCACTTTAAAAACATGAGTAAAATATTAGAGGTAGAACCCCCACTATTTCTAATTTAACATTGGAGGTCAAGCCCCCACTATTTCTTAATTAAAAGAAATTTTTTCGTCATAGAAATAATATGCTCATATAAATCATAAAATTTTAAATGTTTAACTATTATGTTATACTCAAAGTTCTAGGTTCTCAATCATTCCATATTTCATAGAGTTTAAATTCCACATCATCAGTTCTAGCAACTATAGTGGTTTGGGAAACCACTCATCACATTTATCTTATTCACATCTTGTACAAATAACTCGAACAAAGCATAATCATAGTAGACGTGACGGAAAACGACAGTGCTTACCCACCATCCCTTGAATCCACCAAACATGTTGATCTCAAAGATCGTAGTAACAAGTTGGTCTTCGGTAAGATTTTCTTTTAGAGCAAAATTCTTTAACCGGTAGTTCCGGGCAAGGTGTCCTAGTTTGCCACAGTTGTAGCATTTGAACTAACTATTGTCATTTCTTGAGGGAGGTTAGTGCCCGTTCGGATTGTTCCAGTTTTGGTGATTATAATTCTTATTGTTCCTAGGGTCATGATCATTCATATTGAAACAAAGACCATTTATGCATGTATTTAAGACAATCTTAACATTCTATAACTCTTTTGCAGTAAATTCATCATAGTAAATATCAAATAATGCATCAGACATACCGTTGAGAATGTGATATTCCATCATCGTTGTCCCATTTTTGTCTCTCGTTTGTTTCAGCAATTGGTTCCTCTTCATTATCCCCCTCGAGATTCACATTCATAGATGTGAACCATTCATTTAATCAAAAGAACTGGCTCAATCTTAATATTTTCATGCTTGTTAGATTTTGACAAGCTCGCTCGATAACGAATGTACCGTTTGAATAAAGCTTCGAGCATTACTGTCAATCTTGATAGAGTGTTAACTTATAAATTCACCGAACTGTATATCAAAACACTTCTAAATTAAAAAATATTAAGTTCAGAACATTAATTATCATGATTCAAACATAAAAATTGGGATTCGAATCAAACTCGTAGTTTCAACCAACCCAAAAGAAAAATTAGTCAAAATGATCGGTTATATGACTGAGAGGAAGAAAACCATTGACTTATCACAATACAACACAAGATCATTATTGGACATTATTTTTATAAAATAAAATGAAATAAAGTATAAAACCATTTCCTTGCCAGTAAACAAGATTCCAATCGACAACTGGCTTGAGTTTGGCACTAAGGTTTTATTAACTTGTGTGAATCATTTCCCTAATGTCCTATTAGTAGTTTCATATATCTAATTGTTCAAAAATATAAATCTCATTATACTTGTTATCTTCCCTTTCGGAGTTGCTATATGCAAAGGTGAATTTCCTTATGAAAAAAACAACAATCATAAATATTCAAATCAATCAATGTATAAGGAGCATTGAATTACCTGTTCTCTCTTTCGTCTTTCAATGCAAGCTTCTCACTAACTCTCGTTCATGTATTTAGCAAATTTTCATATTGACAACAACTATTTATTAGTATTTCTCACAACTTTTGGACAACGTTGCTTGCATTATAATGAGCAACACTGCCATGTGGTAAAATCTTAGTAAGTCATTACTTCAACTGAATTCACAACGTGCCAAATAATAGCAACAAAATTACACCATGTGCACAGACATGCTCAATAGTAGCAACACAATCATACTGTGTGTGCAAATGTGCTCTATAAATTATCCATTTCAAGAAGTATGAATATTTGTCTATTTCAGTCAGTATCATTTGAACCAAACATAATCTTATTTACAAGTCCTTTAGTCGTCTTTAAAGTCCATGTTCAATCAACAACAAATATATAAAAATATAATAACTCGTGTTATGATTATGAGATTCTTCTGTTCTACCAAACTAGTCATGACACAAAACAAACACTCACAGTCAAGTGCCACTACAATGATAAAAAAAACTCGTGAACAAGTGCAAGCACATGAACTTCTCTATTTAATTTCCCTAATAAAAGTAGACCACATAAGGCACTGGCGCGTGAAGAAATTTTGGGTAAAATGAAGGCCACAACAAGAGAAACTAATAGAAAGTATCAACATGCATGTCAAGGAAGTTCCACAAACATCATCCCACAGTTCAGAATAAGAACATAATATGGATTGAACATGCAGATTAATAAACATCATGAGACAAATTTTCTATTATGTGAAAATATAATACCTTTCCTAAGATCAGCACAGAAGTTCAAACATGGAACATGGTCAAGCCAAGCCTAGTCAATGAAGTCATTGCATTTTCTAGAAATCAACAACTTGCATGGTGGTTTTACGCATGAATCTATGATTTGAGTATTTGTCTACTTTCATGTCATACTACGTAATGGGTTAAGAGTACAACAAAACATTTTGAAAAATAAATACAGAGAAGGACATATTATTCTTGTAAGATGGGAAGACATAGTACATACTTGAACATTCATTATTTAAATTCCTCTCTTTCAAGTGGAATTTACGTTAATTGTATCATAAGAACAGTAACGAATATAACATAAATAAATATGACAGATCGATACGTCTAAAAATTGTTAAAACAATTTGCACAAATTAGAAAGATATTACCGTTCACCAGGAATATAAGATTGAACTTGGCTTGAGTCGCGGACTAGGTCGCTCTTTTTAAGACGTTTCGCGACTCTGCCCAAAATTTGTGCTAGCAGTATGTCAGCCCCGCCGACCCCAGGATAAAACAAGCCCAGAAAAATCTATCTCAATCGGTTTTGCAAAAAACCGATTGGAATACTCACACCCACAATAAAAAATAATTGCTCGGAATCTCAAAGAAAAATAGCAGAGGGATTTATATAATTTTTTCTCACATAATCACAATTGGCGAAAGTAGGAAACTTTACAAAACAAACTTGAAACTTTTCTCTTGTCACTATTTCAGACTTGATCTCTCTCGATTTGCTTTGTTTTGTTTTGTTCCAATTGTCTTTTTCTCATCTATTTTTCATCTTCAAAAGAAAGACATTATGCACATCTATATAGGAAATTTTTTAACATTGGCAGTAATGGTCTTTGACATTGGCAGTAAAGATTTTAGACGTTGACAGTAATAAATTTTTTGGACGTTGCCAATAAAAATTTTAGACGTTAGACAATAAGTATAAAATCAAATTAGACTTAAATTTTCCGTTTTACATTTAACAAACAATAACAACATGCATGTCAACTTGCTTCTTTTGCATTGGTGCAGCTGCAAGAGATATGGAAAACACACACATATATAATCATTAATTCTCTGTTGAAATTTATTAAAGGCATGGTGATGGTGCTAGGGTTCCATTAAGGTGATATCAGAATATACAGGTGAGCAACATAGAAGACTGATAAAGAAACAGAAGATGAGCAAAATGGTAATAAAAACACGTTAAAATAATATCATTTTGATGCTGTTTTATTCAATTTTTGAAATAATATCAAAACGACGTCATTTTGAACATTGGTTTTATAACTCTTATATTTCATTTTTGTTTTTTTATTATTTTCCGAGCAAAATATCATGGAGTGGTATATAAAACTCTATATTTCAAAACTAAATATGTTGGGTATATGAGTATTGTAGTTGAAATTGGATCATCGAATTTGAAAACGTTTTTAAAACATTTATCATCAAACCTAAAATTTGATAGCATTAAATTTGAAATAGAGGAGACCTCCAACTATTTTAAAAAAATGTATTGCTACATTGCTAACAATTAATGCTATTGGAGGACCATTTGCTTTATCCTAACATGATCTCCATACTTTCACACCATTAATTTCTCCAGCCCACAGAAGCAATTCTATCCCAGCACCTGGTTTTGAATTGAGGCTTCTTGCTTTTCTTATTGAGCTGCCATTGGCGCCCCTGGCTTTGTAATTGGGGCTCTACTATCACTGTCAATTAAGCAGAAAAAAAAAACATCCTTTAATTGAATGAAACAAAAGGGAGTACATAAATTTAGATGTGTCTATGGCTAACCAATGGGGCTATTTCTTAGAGATCTGGTATGCAATCTAGAGGAATTTAAATGCGTATACATACAGTTCAGTCTAGAGGTATACAAACTCATGTATTGAATTCTTCCTTGAAATCGGCTGGTAAGAAAAGGGAGTACATAAATTTATATTCTTTTTCCAATTATTCTATTTAACCAATATGAGATTTGGATCCTAATATTCATGTTTCGCAACTAATATCCACGTTACCACATCATACTCTAATATCAATTATTGCAAATCCATAAGCAGAACTCATCTTAAAAAATTGGTTCATAAAGAGAGGGAAATCATGAGCTTATACATATTCTCATTTATATTATTTTATTTAAGCAATGTGCGATTTGTATCATAACAAGATCTATTGAAATAGCTAAAAAAAAATCTATGTCAATTAAGAACGAGATCTCTACTCTCATTCTGAGGTAGATTTTACTCCTACTAATCCCTACCCGCATTTTAAGAATGATTTTTTGTTGAGCTCTCATGAAAAATAATCGAATTAAGGACGCCAGTCAATCATTAGGCCAAAATATTAATAGTCCAATTGAACAATAAGTTAATAGGAGAATTTTTATATTTTCTCAGTATTTTATTTAGCATCCAAACAATGTGGCCTATCATGGAAAATTTTTGTCTGTGATTAATGACTTAAAACAGATTTAAAAATGCTAATCAATGTTTTGCAAATAGCACATAATAACAATAGGTCACTTTAAGACTCAAAGGATAGGGGTTATTGCTTCTAATAGAAGCAATAAAGGAGGGCCACTCAAATTACTGAAAAGTTTGTATTGATATCACTTTCTGCAAAGTCTTAAGGTCATGCATGTAGCTGCATTTGTCGGATAGCTCTGAGCTTTAACTCTCATAAACACTTGCTGCTTTCTTCACACTATAAATGTTCTGGTTGCTTGTACTTGCAAATTTCAAAGGCAAACTCTACCTTGTTTTTCATTTCCATTGCTCCTACATATCCTAACAATAGCTAATTAATTAATAGATGTTACTTAGTTATAAAGAGGCAGTTTCTTTGTGCTCTTTTGCTACTATGTGTGCATTTGGTACGGGGGTTTTGAATGGAGTGATGAAAAGAGCTCTTTATGCAGCATTCACCTTCATTTTTGCTTTAGGTATGTAACTAGAAATGAACAATCAATGGTTTTGTGATTAAATTTGAACCAATGCCTTTGTGTTTTACAGGAGGAGTCATTGTTGGAACAATTATAGGTGCCATGAAAGGCCAAACAACAGAATCTGGGTTCATTCGCGGAGCTGTAATAGGCGCTGTGGCAGGCGCCATCACAGCTCTTCAATTACTAGAATCCGCAGCTGATGGCGAGTCATTATCCAAGGTAATTACTCTACGTAATAGCAATATGGCATGTACATGATTTGCATATGGTCCTTTTTATGTAGCAGGTAAAAATAAGAATGATGAAATAATTTATTTTCCAGGCTGCATTGTTAACTAGCATAGTAAATGGCAAAGTTTTCATGGAATGGGTAAGTCCTGCAGTGCTAAAAGCCTATCAGTGGCAAGTAAGTAATCACAACATTCATTTTGTTGGGGTTTTGGGCATTGGGCGCAGCGGAAGCGCGGGTCCGGGCGATATCGTATTTTAAAACATTTTTAAAATACCGAATAAATTATTCAATATCTAATATGAATAATTTATTCATATATTACCTAAACCAATTTATTTAATATCATATATTAACATAAATATTGTTGAAACGTCGCGAAACTTTTACGAAAACTGTTTTTCCGCAAAATTGCCTAAAACGTATTTTTGACCGAACCGACTACCCGACACTTATGAAAACTGCACAGGTCAGCTCCAATAGTGTCGGGGCAGTTCATAGGCTGCCAGAACAATGACGGAATTACTGTTTTCACAGCCGTCACCCGGTTGGCTCAAAATCCACCCGGTAACGCCGTTTTTGGCCGTTTTCGCTTATTTCAACTCGGAAATACTTTCTGTCAATTGTGCCAACTCCCAAAACTCATCCAAAACATTCGTAAGACATCAATAATATCCCAAAAATTCCAGTTTAGTCAAATCTGATCAGAAAACCAAAATAACCAATTTTACATGCTTTAAATCCAATTTTACAAGATTAATCAAATTAATCAAACACCAATCAAAGTCCCACCACATGAAGCAACCAAGAACAATTCTAGGCTATCTTAGAGTGGATCAATAACTCTAGAATGGCAACAAAAATGTCCAACAATAATTTGAACAAAATTGGAATGAAATTACATTAATTCCATCCTTAAACACTTCACACATGCCTCACAAGCTTCCAATTCACCATCCACAATCAAAAGCCCCAAATTCTACAAGTGAAGAAACCCTAGAACAATTCTAAGAAATCAAGAAACAAGAAACAAATTTCAAAGCTTTAGGGATTTGAAGATTACCTCTTAAAACTCCAAAATTCCATAAATATTTTCTTGATTTTCCTTGACTTGTATGCTTGAATCATCAAGCAAAATGAAAAACCCATTTTCATTTGAAGCTTTCGGCATTGGAGAGAAAGAGTAAGAGATGAAAACAACTTTTCCCTTTAAAGTGTTAGACGAAATTTGGCTTAAATAAAGGGGGGTAATTTTGTCTTTTGACAAATTAAATCAAATTTAATAATAATACACTTTATATTGACCAATCCAATTAGCACACACATAAAGTATATTTAATACATGCCATTTGGTCCAATAATAAATGGACAAAATATCATAACACTCTATGAAAAGTTTGATTAATTAATTATTAAAATATTTAACAATTAAATATTCTAATAATCAATTAATGTAATTATTATTATATATATATTTTTATTTACAATAAATAACAAATACATATATTTATGGCATGTGTCAAAATCTCATTTGATGAATAATTAATGTGTATCTAATCGTATTATGTATCAAATACTAATACACAATAATTATTATCGGACAAAATCCCCTAATTGCATGTGTTATCGTTTAACCAATTAAACGATCCGAATTAACTCATTTAATCCGGTGAAGTATTATGAATAATCCGTATTATTCATATCGCGTTGCCCAAGTGCTCAACGAGTACACTTCATATTGTGAGACTCTCTAAGTTTAGGTTTATCCGTCACGAAATCCAATTTCGTGTCCATAATCCACCCACTCATGGATTATGACGACCACGGATAATCTCTCTAAACTATACAAGTCGAGGTCATAGCATATGTATAATCCCTTCGTCACAGGCTATCCGTATTATACCTGGGGTATAGATGAAAACTTCAAACCCGTTCGGTATAATACAGTCGACTTTCAATTTATGATCTCTAAATAACACTCGGAACTAGTTTCCGATGTTATACCACGGCCATGGATTTACTAGATCATAAACACGTGAGGATGCCTATGCCCTGTACACAGGACTGATAGATCCTATCTTGATACACACTGGATATCATGAACATCAGTCCACACCCAACGAACAGGCGGAGGTCTGATCATGGATAGATCGTTGACGTGACTGCCATCAAAGTGTGGAGGATAACTCATATATCCGCAGTGGTATCTCAAGTCGAAGGACCACTATGCTCGATCAACTCGAGAAGGTTCCTATTGACGTTGGTGTACCTTCTATTAGGAAACCTTCAGTGAGTCGTTCAGTGTCTTATCAAATAAACACCTACATGTCTATACGAGTCTCCCGAGACTCATGGTTCATTAGGATAAACCATCAGACCAAGTCACGATATACGACATGTACTGGTCTCAACGGATTTTACTAACCGACCCGTGTTAGTAAATCTTGACTAGGAACTTTATTTAAGGATATACATCTTATAGTACGTTTCCCAATGTCAATTACATACTACGTTGTAACTGCGCACTATATCGTAAATCCTGGGGTCTTTGTCTAATAGACACATATCACTAAACCAGATTTAGTTTCGATCTAATCGTAATAAGATTAGATCGAATAAATATATAAAAGACAAGGGTGCTACCAGTAAAAATTAGTAATATTATGGAAAATTGAACCGCTCGTATTTATGAATCAGACATAAATACGATCCGGATTGGCACTTGGAGCACCAACCCTAACAATTTCTCCCACTTGCTCTAGTGCCAATCCATGGTATCATATACACATCTCAATGTGTATCGCATACTCATGGCCCTCAAGAGCTCACCAGCACTCAAGAGGTAGGCAACAACAAGTAAGCCTGCTTTTACAAATCAAGTCTGTCCAACAAACCCAATCATTTTCCTTAGCTAGCATCATTCATATTTTGTAGAATCCAAATTCCACATCAATATGACTCAGACGCTATATTAGTATTGTGCTTTTACTTCTAAGTTATCTATGTATTTAGAAATCAAATCCAAATACATTAAGACAACCGCAAGCACAAAACTAATATCAACACTTCTAATCATTTAGGTCACTTTGCAACTTCATAAGTCAATACTTCAAAAGTTGCAACTGATTCCACTAGTCCAGTAGAGTCAATAGTGACACTCCCACTGCATATTTTCTGACTTTATATGTCATAATTAGAATCAAAACTAATTTGACCTTATGGTTGCTGACTAAATTCTCCATGTATAAGAAACTCATTCTTAATATCTCAAAGATCGCAACGAACATGTTTCAAGATCCATCATATGGTCTGCAGCAAATCAAAATAACTCGTAACAATTACGATTAAATTGATATCTTTAATCGCACATAATATAGCATTCATTACGCCATCATCCAATGATGCATATGATTGACTAGATATTCTAATCAATCTCTTTTTCGACAAAGGAATCATCCTTTACGAAATATGAATACTATATACATAAAAGACACATTAACAGTCAAACAGTTATATTAACTGTCATACAGGTAGTCTTGCTATGTCCTTTATTAGATTCTATCTAATATGCGACTAATGAGAGTATCTCACAAGTCTCTCAATTTTATATCTTATATAAAACTTTATATCAAATATAATAGAGACTACTCTCACTGCTTCCACGGAGAAAAGAAGACTTAAGATATATAATACTAGAAAGAAATTTGTACGCTCCCACTGACCCTACTGACAAATACGTATTCTCTATACTTCGATAAAACCAGACAATCTGACTGATATCAAAACTAGAGAACACGATTTTCCAGAAAGCTTATTTGAGTCTACAATAAGCTCCATAAGCTAGTATATCAAACTGTGATCTTAGCAGAATACAAACTTTAGGGCCATTCTAGAATGAACTATTCAAACCAAGAAATCACAACGGATCTCTCATTCCAAGAAATCACTCAAGAACGCCATTTTGCATTCTTTAACCAAAATCACGGTTTAATATCAACATTAATCAACAAATCCTTAATTGTCCATTCAGTGCGATAAGAGACTAGCTTTCTCAGAATCTACAATAGATTACTGAGAATAACATTTCTCACTGTCATACTATAAAGGTCAAACCTTTATCGAGCTCACTGTGCTTTTGCTGCGCAAACAATTTGCACATTTTATGAACTACTCATAACGAAAGCCTAATCAAGTTCAAAACTTGATCGTCGTAAGCCATGAACAATCTTAGATCTATGGTTCAATGCTAAGTTCCGGAATCGATATCAAATATCGCACCCACTATAATTTATAGGATAATTTTCTTCAATAAGAAAACATCAGAATCATTAAGTATCAAATACTTCGTAAATGATTCTGACATCCTATTGGACTTGTACGGAAGATGTCTAAGGGTCTTTTCATCTTATTAATTATGTAGTTCCATTACAATTTATCACTCTCTCATTTGACTTCACTAAGTCAAGTCCTTTGTACAATCGTCAACATCCAATGTCGACCACCAAGTAATAAAACAATTTTATTACTCGGGATCGTAGAAATGATATTCTATCAAATAGAATACAATATTCCATTAAATAGAATAAATGATAAACTTCTCACTCGTACCTCCGAGGCACAAGCACTTTCAATTATATAACAATTATACAAAAGAAAGTCTCAAATCTTAAACTTTTCAATATTCGAATTTTCTAGTATACATATCAATTATGTAACTGTAGAAACAAATGGAACTTAAATTAAAGAGATGAATTAGTGTTACTGGAGCATAACCCAAAAAGCATTGAAAATTAATTCGGTAACTCTCAATATCAACGAATCAAATCATATAAGATTCGATTACTCCCACTGACCAATTCTATCAAAATTGAATCGCGGAAGTTTAATATTGAGTAAAAATCATATTCATTAAATAACTATAGAACTAATTGCCTTAAATTCACATATTTGATCATATCAAACATCTTTGAACAATTCAAAGACTCACGATGAATTTTATAATTTTCAACACTTCAAATAGAATATCTTAGAACCATTCAAAATATTCCATTTACGTTTCATCAGAGACATAATGAAAGTCTTTGAACAATTAAAGACGTTCAATATGTTCTCTACTAAAAACACGTAACTAAGTCATGACAAATCATTAACTAAGTTACGAAGCATAGAAAACTATCTTAAGGTAATTTCTAATTTATTAAACTACATACATCCAATGTATTAGTCTAATAAATCGGTGGTCCAATGACAATCATCGGTTAAATGAGATTTAATCATGTCCTGAATACAATATTCATTAAATGGTTAATGATATGTGGTGTGATCTCATATCAGACCATCATTTACCATAAGGAACAAGCATCCAATGCTTTTACGATAAAATCTCATAAAGCACAGTCGAGGTCATAGCATACGTATAATCCCTCCGTCACAGACTATCCGTATTATACCTGGGGTATAGATGAAAATGTCAAATCCGTTCGGTATAAAACAGTCGACTTTCAATTTATGATCTCTAAATAACACTCGGAACTAGTTTCCGATGTTATACCACGGCCATTGATTTACTAGATCATAAACACGTGAGGATGCCTATGCCTTGTACACAGGACTGACAGATCCTATCTTGATACACACTGGATATCATGAGCATCAGTCCACACCCAACGAACAAGCGGAGGTCTGATCATGGATAGATCGTTGACGTGACTGCCATCAAAGTGTGGAGGATAACTCATATATCCACAGTGGTATCTCAAGTCGAAGGAACACTATGTTCGCTCAACTCGAGAAGGTTCCTATTGACGTTGGTGTACCATATATTAGGAAACCTTTAGTGAGTCGTTCAGTGTCTTATCAAATAAACACCTACATGTCTATACGAGTCTCCCGAGACTCATGGTTCACTGGGATAAACCATCGGACCAAGTCACGATATACGACATGTACTGGTCTCAACGGATTTTACTAACCGACCCGTGTTAGTAAATCTTGACCAGAAACTTTATTTAAGGATATACATCTTATAGTATGTTTCCCAATGTCAATTACATACTACGTTGTAACTGCGCACTATATCGTAAATCCTAGGGTCTTTGTCTAATAATCACATATCATTAAACCAGATTTAGTTTCGATCTAATCGTAATAAGATTAGATCGAATAAATGTATAAAAGACAAGGGTGCTACCAGTAAAAATTAGTAATATTATAAAAAATTGAACCGCTCGTATTTATGAATCAGACATAAATACGATCCGGATTGGCACTCGGAGCACCAACCCTAACACATTTACCATGAAATTTTAGAATCACATCATGTTAAATCTAAATATGATTATTTTTATTTCAGGTTAGCACACCGGAAACTACTTACAGAGAAATTTCTGATCTATATGAAGTTACTGGAGTTAAAGGGTTGTCCGAAGATTTTATTCAAAAGCTTCCTGAATATAGAATCCATTCTGAAGAAATGATCCAAGAATGTAATGAATTTGGCTGTTCAGTTTGCTTACAGGTAAGAAACTCCGGAAAGAAAAAGAAAATTACAAGTGTATTCTTTGTTATATCTCATAAAAATTAGTCAAATGAAACCACCTGTTAAGAGCCATTGCTAAGTATTGAATTTTAATGTTTTTTTTTCAGGATTTCCAGGATGGAGATTTTGCAAGAAAACTTCTGAACTGTGGCCATTGCTTTCACATGGAATGCATAGATAAATGGCTAACTAGAAATGGCTCTTGCCCTGTGTGTAGAGAATGTGTATGTAGTCCAACCCTAAAAAAGGGTTCACAGACTTCTTTAGTTCGAGCATTCTACTTGTCACACAATACAAACATATATGCAAAAAAATAATGCTTCTTAAATTACAATTTAATAAATCTCCAAATAGAGTCTCTGATATTAAGGTTTACAACACAATTTTTAAAAACATGGAAATAATATCTTAAATGTCTGGACCAACCTGAAAAGCGACTGTGGCACGTGGATCAAATCCTGGTACTGCTACTGATGTTTTGGAAAATGGGGAGTGAGCTTAAGGAGTTCAATAAGTAAACACTCATACTCTTAACATGACCTCACCAACAAAATATGGATATGTATGTATATATATGTAATAATATAGGAAAATAACATATACTATAATATCATTTCAAGCAACCATTCTTACAACAATACAAATATCTATCAAACATGGTTGCTAATTTGTGTCCGATATAATAGTGGATCGAAACCAATGAGAGGTAACACACAACTCCCAAGGTTTCCCACCAACTCATCCAGCATAAATATATAAGTGGGAACTGAAACACGCTCCACCACTAATTATGCATAACATCGCATAGTCTCTCATGAGCTCTCTCATCTCATATCATCTCAGCTCATCTCAAGGATTTTTACGTGGATTGAAGTAAGTACAATGCACGATGATTCCCTTAACATAATTATTTGTTTATTGATGTTTGCCGTGAAATTCTATATATATCCACGCAAAAGTTCTTTATATGTCTATATTCTCGCTAAGAATCTGAAAAATATAAAATTACTTTCGGGTCCCTCAACTTTGCTAAAATTATGATTTTACCCCTAAACTTTCTAAATTTCTACTATGACCATATAATCATAAAACTATCAAATATTATTTATTAACCCCTGAAATAATAAATTTATAAATTTACCATCATAATCATGCTAATATACAATTAAGTCCAAAACTTTCAAAAGCTTACATTTACACCCCAAAAACTGTAAAATAACGTACCGAGCTCCAACAACCTCCAAATTTTATAATGACGGAACCACTGGCCAGTATATATCCCAAGGATCACAGTGATGGTTGTAGTGAGGGCTGAAGCATGGTGGCTACTAATGATCGGTCAAACCACGATAACTACCATTTTTGATTTGTTTCTCAAAACACATCAAAATGCTCATAAAGCTAGAATTAACCCACAAAATAAAAGATAGAGGGGCGTTAAATATAGATATATTGATTAGTCATCACACCCCCAACCTTATCATTTTTCTTGTCCTCGAGCAAAAACAAAAACAAAAAGAAATAAAATAAAATAAACAAACTTAAATAAATTAACCCAAGCCACTTTCGTAAGGATCACAATTACATTTAGCATATGTAACAAGCCTTTAAACCCTTATGTAACCTTAATGGATGAGTCATAGTCTTGTGAGGGCTTACATCGATGATACCCACAAACGTCTTTCAACACACATGCAATCACACAAATACGAAAAGAAAACTAAATAAATAAAATAGGCATGAGGAGTTATTCATAATACTGTCCTTAAAGAATACACAGTAACGAAATCAAAGAAACCTTCAAAGTGCTCAGCCCAGCTTAAATCCAATTTCTCCAGTAAATTATCTAAGTCAAACTCACTGTGTATATGTATGTAAATGTCTAGTCACAGCTCGATTCCTACGTGAGTCAACTTGGTGATTTCATCTCGAAAATCGAAATATGATGGGTTTCACCAACCTAGATATATCAAAAATGCTCTATGTCTGACCATTTTATGCAGTATATGTTGGGTTTTATTAAGTCCCAATGATCAATTCAAGCTATGAAACACATGCGAATACTCAACGAATAATGGCGGAATCATACTTACATTGAACGGTTTTGCGATGCGATGAACAAAATCCTTGTGCTCCTCCTAGAAGCTCTCGACAGTGGGCTTTTTGTTCTCCTTCAAATTCGGTCATGGTCCTCCATTGATGCTCCAAGCTCCAAGCTTTAACAATGATGATTCCATGCTCATAAGTTAGTTCCCTATCACCTTGGATGACTCTTCATGTGCTAGCATTGGCAAGATTTGCAACAAATCTTCCATTTCACTTGTTCTTGCTCACGGTTTTGGCAAGCCAAAAGGGAGAAAGAATTTGGCTCTTGGACGAATACATAGGGAGAGAAAGAGATGAGATGTGTTTTCTTATTTTGTTTTCTAAAAACAATTAATGAAAAAGCTTTACAAAATTTGGTATATCATTTCCAAAAGTCAAACCAAATTTTTGGAGCCAAAATCTCATTTAATGCCTTACAACCACTTCTTTCATGAATAGTGACTGCATGTCAATCACTCAAAGTGACAAGACATCCATCACTTGAATGATCTCAGGTTAAGACCAAATACCAAAGTATACTGATTGTCGCAAGTATTAGCGATGCAAGTCTCAGGTTAAGACCAAATACACATACCCTGATTCGGACTTCCATAGACACATAGTCATACTACCAATGGAATTCTGAGGGGTCTATCCAGAGCGAAGCTGTTTCCTTACCATCGGTAAACACAACCTCCTATTACACTTGCATGAGTATCCTATACCCAAATATATGAGAACTATGTCGTTATGCTCCCACAACGAGCACAAGTGCAATACTAGTCTATTCCGCATTATCGATGTCCTGTCTCGATAATACTACGACTTGGGATATTTAATGATTAAACCTTCATGGATTGATACTGTCTCATATCATCTCAATCCGGAACTAATCATATGCACCTTCTATCATTTATACATCTTGGTAATCTAATTACAAATGACAGAAGAGCAATTTCCTTTGTCACATAGTTAATTTGTACAACAACACCATGATCTGTACAAATAGTGATGCTATGGGTCATAACTGTCCAACAATCTCCCACTTGGTCTATAGCCAATCACTCAAGTGTCCAACACCCGAACTATGTATGGTTCGCTCAAACTTCTGCTGAGAAAATACTTTCGTCAGCGGATTTGCAAGGTTATCATCTGATGCGATTTATTCGATCATCACATCGCCACGATGTATGATCCGAACGAATCAGATGAATATTTGAAGTATATATCTGGATCGTTGATGAGACCATTAATTCTTTAGCATGTGTTGTAGTCTAGCTCAGCTGCTAACAGAACTACTCTAATCTAATTAGATTTATTATCGACCCAAATGGCTTCTATTGCTGCCTCAGCTGCAACAATATCCCGCTTTTGTTGTTTATTCGGTAACATTATCTTGCTTGGAAGATTTCCAGCTCACTGTTCCCTTATTCATACTGTATAGTACCGTTGTTACGACTTATAGTCGTTTATATCGGTTTTGAAACTTGCAGCAGTGAACCCAGTCACTTCAAGTTCTCCTTCTCCATAGTATAAGAAAGCATCCTTAGTTCATCTAAGATACTAAAGGATGTTCTTAACATCAATCCAGTGACTATCACTTGGATTGGCCTGATTGTGACTCCATATGCTCAAAGCGTATGAAACACCAGATCGCGTACATTTATTTCAATGTACGAGTTCTCGGAGAGTATTAACAACTTTAAATCTATCCCAGTATATCCTTATTCCTAGAATAAAGGTTGTTTCTCCCCAGAATTCTACGGAGAATTTTCATGAAAGCCAAGCTTTCACCGATTGTATTATGGGAATATCATTTCCAAGAAATAACATGTCATCATTACTTAGAACATTCGTTGTCAGTGCGCTCCCACTAACCTTCTTATATACATAAGAATCTTGTTCGTTTTTGAATTAAATCATACACCATTATGATTACATCAAAAACTATAGTTCCAAGAACGCTATACTTGCTTCAATCCATACATGGATCGAATAACCTGCAAACCTTGTTTGCTTGTTTTGGTACGACAAAACCATCAGGATGTTGTAAACATCCTCCAAAAGGTTTCCATTTAAGGAAAGCGATTTTGGCATTCAGCTGCCATATTTCATAAATGAAACATGCAGCATTAGCAAGCATTATCCAAATGGATTTAACCATGGCAACGGTTAAAAGGTTTCGTCATAATCGACACAATGTTGATAACGATAACTTTTCGCTACAAGCCCAGCTTAGTACGTTGGTATGTTGCCTTCCATGTACGTCTTCCTTGAAGACTTATAGAGTACCAATAGGCACAATGCCTTGCGGTATAACAACTAGTATCCACACTTGGTTGGTATACATGGAATCCATTTCGGACTTCATGGCACTTTGCCATAATAGGGAGTCGATACCTTGTATCACTTCCTCATACGTAGTCAGTTCGTGTTACCCAATAAGATTGACATCTTTATGAGGTGAGATCAGAAACCAATACCCCAGGTTGTTTTCTGACTCTCTCCGACTTACGCGGTTCTTGTATATTCGAAGATTATTGGTATAGTTTCATCCTTGATAAACTATTTGTGTTCCATTGAAGAATTGGTGCCTGGAACAATATTACTCCGATTTTTATCGAGTTTTACTTTCCTCCCACTTACCACTGCATATAGGTATTCCTCTTAGGAAAACCGCATGGCGAGCAACAATTACATTGTTCTCTAGTGAGTTGTTTAAGTACTATACTTTGGTTTCCCTAGGATAACCTATGACTTAGACACTTATCCAATTTGGGTTTTAGTTTGGTATCATCCAAACATATGCCTAGCATTCCCAAATCTACAGGAATGAGAAACCCAGTTTCTTTCCTGTTTATATCTAATATAAAGTCTGTCAAACAGCTTTATATGGAACCTTATTCAAAATAAGTTTTGCACTGTTTAAACCTTATCCCTGGAAGGAAATGGTAGCTCAGAGCGACTCATGATTAACCTTATCATGTCTAACAAAATTCGGTTTCACCGTTTGGACACACCGTCAATTGAGGTGTTCCGGGAGGAGTCCTCATTGAAAGAATACTATACTCTTTCAAGTATACCAGAAACTTATTGCTTAAGTATTTTCCATCATGGTTTAACCGTGACGGTATTAATACTTTAGCCGGTTTGTCTGTCTACTTCGTGTCGAAACTCTTTGAATTCATCAAAAGTTTCCGATTTGTGTTTCAAAAGAAACACATAACCATAACGCGATGCCACATCCGTAAAGGTCACGAAACATTCATATCCACCTCTAGCCTAGCTAGATATGGGCCCACTTACGTCACTATGAACGAGGGCTAACAGATTGGTGGCACTTGTACTTTTACCAAGTAAAAGGTGTTTTAGGCACTTTGCCTAATAAACTAGATTCGTAGACTTTATTTGAATAGAATCAAATCTGTCCTAGTATCCACTCTTCGAAAGTGTGGATATACGAGTCTTGTTAATTGTGTCCCAGACAACAATGCCACTTATAAGTCTCAACTGATTAATTCAGTTTGAGCTATTAGTTTGTCATGTTATACGTTTGAGATTTATTTATATTCAAAATATAAATACTGTTATTCACGTCTAATGTGTTTATCTCAATATCAACTTTATAAAATGAAACACTTTAGTGTTCTAGAATATAAAGGTATATCCGCAACTGATTATACTCTGATATAAAGATAATATTCCTAGTCAAACTAGTTACACTGTAACAATTTCCTAATTTAAGTACATACCCGAAGGGTAGTTCCAAAACTTAGGTATCTACGGTTAAAACAGCGACTATCATCCCGTTTCCAATTCGCAGATAAATCTCAACTGAAGTCAGTATCCTGTTTGTCAGCAGATTCTGCACACCAGTACATATTTATGTACCACTTTTAGTATCTAATATCCAATTTTAATACTAGCAGCGAACATATTTATGACAAACATATTTGAAGTCGGAGCCTTGCACCGTCTTCAATTCCTTCATGTCTGCCTTGTCCATACGGCAGTCACGCTTCCAGTGACCCCGTTTGCCACAGTTTAGGCATACATATTGGGATATGTCATTTGTCATACCAGAAGACTATAATGACTTTGCCTTTGCCCATTTTCCACAACCATAAGCCTTCGGCCTAGCCTTGGTCTTCTGGCATGTTGAAGTAAGATGCGCCTTGCGCTTCTTGCCTTATTGCAAACTTTGGCTTTGTCTCATTGAGAATAGCCAATAACTCTCCAAGAGTTTACTATTGCAATTAAGTACTTCTAAGATCTAAGAATAGATCTATGAAGATCCTTCAATTTCAATATCATACTATAAGGATCTAATCCTTAGTTCTGATTAAGAAATTAAGGAGTCTATTTGGCAAGCTTAATGGATTAAGCACTAAAGTTATCATCACATGAATATTCCAAATATCATGTTCTACTATTTGCTTAACTCCGGGCTTAGGCCTAAGATGTTATTTTATCAAATAAAGTAACTTCTTAGTTTCCAGGAATATCCTGGAGTTTTTATTCCCAATTTGAAAATTAAAGTCGTTTAAATACATTTTCACCCAGGATTATGTTTTAAACACTAATCTTTCAATTATCTTGATTCTAATAGTCCAACTATTTAATCAACGATTTTAGGTACTATTAAGTATAATGATTACTATAGTCCAACTATATAATCAACTATAATTTAATAGATTTAATTCAATTATATTGATTACTATAATCCAATTATAAAATCAACTATTAATTGAATAGTTTGAATACAATCCAATTGTTTAATTTAAAACAACATTAAATATTAGTCCAACTAATATTTTAATTTTATTTGACGAAATATTTGAAATTAGGGCGTATGGCAAGTAACTAAACGAATATTACAAATTTAATACTTGCCTCCCACTATTTTTCGGTGAGCCTCTAACCCTCTGTTGAGTACTCGGGAAACCTTGTTTCCTAGTGGGATAGGATCCCGTTAAATAACACACAATCTTGACTTTGGCCAACAAATTGTATGATAATTAACTAGGTAGATCTCTAAGATCAATTGGATCCCATCCAATTCCTAGATCCAGTAGGTGGACATCCAAGTCCGAAATATATATCTTATATATGCCAATATATCCAATATATTGCCTAACCTTATTCCTCTGAATCAACTAAGCCTTGGCTTTGGCACAACAAACTTAGTGATCCCAGTTAAGCGGAACCCATTGACCTTGGAAAGCTTCGTAATCAATGTCGATGGACAAGAAGTGATCTTGACTTTGGCCAACAAATCACAACTTGGACAAGACACCGATATGGAAGAAAGCCTTCATGATTCAAACACATCCGCGACGGACAAAGGTCTTGACTTTGGCCAACAAACCAGTGCCAGTCTTGGATCTTGAGTAAGAATCACTCAATGGAAGGAAAAACGCTTAATATGTTATGAGGGTTTTTCGCGTAATTGGCAAGCAATTAATTATCTTTGTTAAGGTCTCATCATCATACACCCTTAAACATGCATTCTAAAAACATAATAAGGCGCGTATAAATAAATATAATAATGATATGCGGATGGATACTTAACACATTGTTCCTAGAATAAATCTTTCATTTTCCTCTCTCCCGCTAGCACAAGTATTACTTCTACCAGATTACATAACACTTCTAAAGAAACCTCATTTACATTGATGGGAATAGGTGAGAAGAGAAATACACAGAGTCAAGAGGTAATAGGCTGGACACGTAGGTCCAATTAATAAATTCTAAATTTATTACAACAATTTCCAAAATTGCCCTCACCCATCTAATATCCATCCGATATGCATTATTCATACATCGCATCCATGTATTCACACAAGAATATTATCAATCAATCTAATCCAATTAATTAATCTGAATATTAATGACCATCCAATGTTCAAACAACGATTTGATTTTGCGCGAGTCCGACTCGTTCTGCAAATAAGTACTCAAAGTATGAATTCTTGAATTATACTAAACTACAACATTAAATCCAATTTAATTTGTATGTAATACTAATTCAATATTTAATTCCAAATTAAATAATTACACTTTTTTTAATTAACCTTTACGACTTAGATTCTAAATCTAATCATTACGGGTCTCAAAGCCCGATTAACATCCAATGTCAATTTAATTTAAAGTCCAATGGGCTTTCAATTAATTTCTTAAGGCATGGTCTTTTGGTCAATATGGGTCAAACCCAAATACCAAAGCCCATTTAAGGAATCACCGTTATTTGCCAAGAAATCAATTTTGACCCATTAGGTCCAATTAAAATTAAAGGTCCATTAAATCATAATTGGACTTTATGGATATGGTTTTGGGCCCAATTGGATCCAACCAATTAGCCTAAACCAAACTTGGCCCAACCAAGCCCATTAAGCCCAATTACAACTTTACAAGCCCAATTCCAAATTTAAGCCCAATTAATTAACTTACAAAATTCCAAATTTCACAATTAATTAATTTAAAGTGTATGCCATAATTAATTAACCAAATTAATATTTCCAAAATACTAATTCACTCAATTAATTATGCTCATTATCATCACCATATGTCCAACACATTTGAATAAAAAAATCACATCATTTTCCATGCTATCCATTCACGACAATTTAAGGTTTTGTTATTCGATTCCGAATTCAATCCAATTAAATCATAAATCAACATTACCCAATGTTTTCCAACTCATCCAATGATCAAAAACACAAAAAATCACCATGACTATTAGGGCAACATAACTCTCGGCCAAGCCTAGATTTTGGGCAAAACTTGATCCAATCAACTTTTCATGAAATTGATCATGCACAACTTCAATACAACATCATTCAAGCATACTCAATCAATTAATTTTATCAAATCATTCTCAAAATGATTTTACCCAAATTTTACCCTAATTAAGTTTCATGCTCAAAATGGCTCAAGATACCATTGTTGAGTTTCTATTAAGTCCCAAGGATCAATTCAAACTATGAAACACATGTGAATACTCAACGAACAATGGC
Organism: Zanthoxylum bungeanum; assembly: GCA_019454045.1. Taxonomy (NCBI): domain Eukaryota; kingdom Viridiplantae; phylum Streptophyta; class Magnoliopsida; order Sapindales; family Rutaceae; genus Zanthoxylum; species Zanthoxylum bungeanum. Next base: position 54,040 of record SKCR01034272.1, read on the forward strand.
GGATTCATACTAACATTGAACGGTTTTGCGATGCGACGAACAAAATCCTTGTGCTCCTCCTAGAAGCTCTAGGCAGTGGGCTTTTTGCTCTTCTTCAAATTTGGTCATGGTCCTCCATTGATGCTCCAAGCTCCAAGCTTTAACAATGATGATTCCATGCTCATAAGTTAGTTCCCTATCACCTTGGATGACTCTTCATGTCCTAGTATTGGCAAGATTTGCAACAAATCTTCCATTTCACTTGTTCTTGCTCACGGCTTTGGCAAGCCAAAAGGGAGAAAGAATTTGGCCCTTGGCCGAATACATAGGGAGAGAAAGAGAGGAGATGTGTTTTCTTATTTTGTTTTCTAAAAATAATTAATTAAAAAGCTTTACAGAATTTGGTATATCATTTCCAAAAGTCAAACCAAATTTTTGGAGCCAAAATCTCATTTAATGCCTCACAACCACTTCTTTCATGAATAGTAACTACATGTCAATCACTCAATGTGACAAGACATCCATCACTTGAATGATGTGTGATGTGACTTGTGGCCGCACTTGAATTCGAAATGCGAGTGTGCCCGCAAACAATCCCGGGCTCGGGTTCGCTAATTTCGAATTAACGAATTTACCGTTGCGACGTAATTAAATAATTATGCCTACCAAAATTGCTATTCACGTCGCTAACGAATTAATTCTAAATTAACTCGTTCACCCGAATTAAAATCTAATTTTATTTCCGCGTCGAAATCCAATTTCGTTTAATATATCGAATATATTAATTTATCGATTAATTCCAAATTAATCGTTATCTCTCTTTAATTGATATTTTATCCCAGATAAAATATCTCCGCAATTAATCCCAGATTAATTTTCTCTCTCTATTAATTAATCCCAGATTAATAAAGTACGAGTCATACGTCATCGGTGAATCTTCGGGAAGCGACCCATGAGATCCCCGGATATGTTGGCAGTAAATCCGGTCGTCGGACTATCCGAACACGTACGTACCTAGTACTACGCTTTTACCGATTTAATAGACATGGTTGGCTTCTAGAAAAGCACCGTGCCTACCCAATTCTCCAGAAATATTCTTACTGGAATATGTGATCTATATCAGGCGTAGTATACGTAGTATTGCATATTTCGATCCAGCATCAGATGTCACGTGCAAGGCCTGGGGCTGTAATTGTGTCTGCCCCGTACGAAGCACATATCGGATCTCTGGTAACTAATCTCTATAATCAGATAATCATGACCTAGTCATATTATCCCTATGACTGTAGTACATAAGAGCACCAGTTCCGTATCCTGCGTGATCATCATCTCCACTATGACTGGAGTGATACTTCCATCTCGACATCACACCCAATACATTACGATTCTCAATATACCCAGAAGAGGTGTACACAGAACCTGTTAAAGCCCTAGACGGCCAAAACCAAAGTATATTGATTGTTGCAAGTATTAGCGGTGCAAGTCTCAGGTTAAGACCAAATACACCTACCCTGATTCAGACTGCCATAGACACATAGTCATACTACCAATGGAATTCCGAGGGGTCTATCCAGAGCGAAGCTGTTTCCATACCATCGGTAAACACAACCTCCTATTACACTTGCATGAGTATCCTATATCCAAATATATGAGAACTATGTCGTTATGCTCCCACAACGCGCACAAGTGTAATACTAGTCTATTCCGCATTATCGATGTCCTGTCTCGATAATACTACGACTAGGGATATTTAATGATTAAACCTTCGTGGATTGATACTATCTCATATCATCTCAATCCGGAACTAATCATATGGACCTTCTATCATTTATACATCTTGGTAATCTAATTACAAATGATAGAAGAGCAATTTCCTTTGTCACATAGTTAATTTGTACAACAACACCATGATATGTACAAATAGTTATACTATGGGTCATAACTGTCTAACAGTATGGTACGACTTTCTTATTTATTTATTTATTTTTATATTTGTTTGACTCACCTACCTTTTAAAGTAGCATTTCTCCTTATAGTTGTCCTAATATTCATCCATGGGTAGCTTCACACTTAAAGGTTATAAATGGTTTATTTTTTCTTAATTTTTTTTTTATTTCTAACCATACCATACATAAATAATATTACAGGTAGAGACAAATATCTTAGGCAAATAGTCATTCATCTTTAAATAATTTTCTCAACTAATCACTTTGTCGACTAACTAGGTTCTTACTATTACGACCTTTGTTTAAGTGCTTACGAGTGTAACCTAGATCAACTACTCAAGGCATCAGATAAAAATAATTTGAACACTCATCACCAGACTTATGGTTTTACTATCTATGACTTTTGTTTGTTTATTATATATTTATTTAATTGTAAGAATAAACAGATAAGAAATAACAAAAAGAAAAATAGCAGGAAATAAACACTCGATATGCATACCGCCCCCCAAGTTGAAAGTTGCATTGTCCCAATGTAAAAAATAAGGTAAATAATACAGAGTATGAAATAACACTACTGTGGATAAGGGTTACTCGTCCTCCTTTCATCAGCATCAGTTGCCTCCATGGCTGTGGTGGTCTCATGAGGATAAGGAAAGACCGGGTACTGGTCCGCGTTGATGTTGAACTGGCCACACTAATTAGAGCACCTGCTCCATGGATTGATTTGCAATGGCCTGATAGGCAACCTGTGCTGGATAGTGCTATCAAAATGGTCATGTCGATGTGCTATGGTTGAGCGGTGTTGGAAGTATTGTGTCATTAAACAGTAATAAACATGCAAATCAAACAGATCAACAACCAAAAGTAGATCTAGATGCAAAAACCCTAATACCAGAAAAACTTCAAGACAAACCTGGAAATCAAGTTTACAGATTCAATCCAAGTCGAGATCTCTCTGTCCTTAAGAACTTATTGGCCCCGTCACAGGTGCTCTACGGATTCAAATTGCCAACGTTCTCCCAGGATAACTTGGATACTTCTTGTTCAAGGAGCACTCCTTAACAAGTATGCGAACTCGGATTCAATGGTGGATCTCTCTCTCAAAACAAGGAAAACACAATGCCTTGAATTGGTTAGATAGATATTCTGTATGTTTCTCTGTCTTCATTTGGAATAAAGGCCTTCTTTTATAAGGCATGGAGGGGTGCCAATAGGGCACCCCTTGGGGTGGGTTGCAACCCTCCAAGGATTGCAACCTTCCATACACCCCTTGAAAATCCCAATGATCTACCTATACATATACATATCATATTTAATGAATTTGAGGAATTTACAACAATCCCCCACAATTCTTCAAATATTCATTCAGGCACGTGAGAGAGATACCGTGAGCTAAAGCTGCATCGAAATAGGTAGCTTTCGCCTTGAACCTTTCCTAGTGAATGACAATCGGATTTACTTGGCAAACCAGTGACCCATAGTCTTGAACTGTTCTGCCGTTGGTGTAAACCAAGACAATTGCCAACACACAGCTTTAATTCGACCATTTTCCCGTTCTACGGTTGTGTTCATTTCGGCCCTGAACAACGGTCCCGGATTCATCAAGCACTTTAGGGTACCCGCCTTTAAAGGTTCCCATGGAAGCGGCCTCACTTCTTACTTGAAATAGGTGATCTACTATGAAGAGGTAATCTGTCTTTACCCCCATTAGGACTCATCTCCTAATATAGTGATCATTAAAAGCCTTAGCTTATCCTAACCAATGACAGACAGCACTCAGCGTCATTATCGGAATGGGAAAGAGTACAAAACTCTTCAGTGCTTGTTTTGAATTGCACAAAGTTTCTGTTGTCCCTTTTGAACCTAGATCTTGGGATCTCCAGTCAGCTAGGTTGGGTTTCCACAGTGACAATTCTTAGATTATAGGCTTCAAGCCCATTCCCCTCGATGACTTCTCAACTTGCTCTCGAGGTAAACCTTTAGTTAGTGGATCCGCTAGGTTTTCCTTCGACCTGACATAATCGATCGTTATTATGCCACTTGAGAGCAGTTGACGTATGGTATTATGTCTCCGACGTATGTGTCGAGACTTACCATTATACATTGTATTTTGGGCTCTCCCAATAGCCGATTGGCTTTCACAATGTATGCTAATCGTTGGCACCGGTTTGGCCCAACTAGGAATATCCTCCAGGAAGTTTCTAAGTTTCTAAGCCATTCTGCTTCTTCCGCTGTTTTGTCTAATGCTATGAACTCAGATTCCATAGTAGACTGGGCAACACATGTTTGCCTCGAGGATTTCCATGACACGGCTGCATTACCAAGTGTGAAAACAAATCCAACCGTAGATTTGGAATCCACTATATCAGATATCCAGCATCGCTGTATCCCTCTAGAACAGCAGGATATCTCTCGTAATGTAGCCCATATTTTGAAGTTTCTTATACCTCAAAACACTTACTATGGCTTTTCCAGTGGTTATGTCCTGGATTGCTAGTATATCTGCTAAGCCTATTCACAGCTTGAGCGATATCAGTTCGTGTGCAATTCGTGAGATACATCAGACTTCCGATGATCCTTGAATACTCTAATTGCGATATGCTTAAGCCAGTATTCTTTGATAGAGGAAGAGTTAGGTTAGCTACTCCCAAATCTTTCATATCAAATTTGCTGGTTAACACTTTCTTGGTAAACTGAATCAACTCATGATTATTACCAATTATCAGCATATCGTCTACATAGAGACATACAACGACATATCATTCTTGAGTTGATTTGGCGTATATACACTTATCACACTCATCGGTTTTAAACCCACTTGACAACATCTCTTTGTCAATGTTCTCATGTCATTGTCTAGGTGCTTGTTTTAATCCGTACAAGGATTTTACAAGTTTGCACACCTTCTGTTCTTATCCAGGAACATTAAACCCTTCTGGTTGTTCCATGTAAGTCTCTTCATCCAATTCACCATTCAAGAATAACGTCTTTACATCCTTTTGATGTATTTCAAGACCAAATATAGCTGCTATGGCTATAAATTCTACTGATGTGATACGAATCACTGGTGGATAGGTGTCAAAGTAAACAAGGCCTTCTTACTGTCTATAATCTTTTATGACAAACCTCGCCTTGTACTTATCTATTGATCCATCCATTTTCATCTTTCCATTTGTAGCCCAGTGGCTTACAACCTGGAGGAAGATCAACCAACTCCCAAGTATGGTTCTGTAGGATTGAATCAATCTCACTGATAATCGCCTCTTTCCACAGAGGTGCCTCCAAAGAAGACATTGCTTCTTTATAGCTTGAGGCTCATTTTCTAACAAATATGTCAGAAAATCGGATCTGACTCTTGGTCAACTTGATCACTGTCCTTGACAGTATCAACAGATCTTTTTGAGACTCTCTTCTTTGTCTTTCCTTACAAGGAAATGTCTCTTCAAAAATATTGCATTCCTTGACTCAATCATCACATTTGGATTGATGTCAGGAATCTCATACTTGTGTGCCAAGAATCGATATGCATTACTGTTGCAAGTATATCTGATGAATATACAGTCAACAGTTTTGGGTCATATTCCACCTTCTTAGGTTTAGGAACCATCACCTTGGCAATTGGCAAGACACCCCCACATTTTCAGATATTTGTAGGAAGGTACATAACCTTTCCACAACTCATATGGTGTCTTGTCTAATCTCTGTGAGGAAGCTTGTTCAGAACGTAGTTCGCGGAAAGCAGGGCTTTCCCCCACAAGTTCTGAGGTAAGCCAGAACTAGTCAACATGGCATTCATCAATTCCTTCAACGTTCGGTTTTTGCACTCAGCAATCCCATTGAGGAGAATAAGGAGCAGTGGTTTCGTGAATAATTCCGTGCACAGAACAATATTCACCGAATGATGAAACATATTCACCACCACTATCACTTCTGATTCTTTTGATTTACTTGCCAAGTTGATTTGCAACTTCGTTCTCAGTGTATAAAGCTCTCAATAGCTTCAGCTTTGCTCCTCAGCAAATACACTTAACAGAATCTTGTGCTTTCATCGATAAAAGTGACAAAGTACTTTTTACCGCCTCTTATTTGCACAATATTCATGTCACACACGTCAGTGTGTACAAGTTCCAAGGGTTCAGAACTTCGTTCTATGATGTTCTATGTATTTTTGCTTCAACACATGCCTCACACTCATGTTGGCTATCAATGAAATTTAGGTATAAGGTTCATGTTAATTAATGTACGCATTGTATCATAATTAACATGTCCTAACCTCTCATGCCATACATTTTGTGACTCAATAATATAAGCAGAAGTTTCAGCTTTATTAATAGCACAATTGACAGTCATTGAAAAGGCCCTCAGCGAGGTATCATTTTCCTACATAGATATCATTTTCGGTCAATACAATCTTGTCAGAAACAAATACAAACCCGAGACCGAGTTCTTCCGAATATTGGAACATGCAAACATTCTCATATGTAAGCTCCGTTCCGGATATCATTTTCAGAACTATTGTGCCTTGTCCAACCACCTAGAGGTAGACGAGTTTCCCATTGTCAGATGATCGCCGCCATCGACCTTTCTGATACGAGGAAAACATCTTGCTATCAGCACAGATATGACGAGTAGCCCTAGTGTCTACCCATCATTCTCTCGGATTCCCAACCAAGTTGGCTTCAGTTACCACTGCTGAGAGATTCATTTCTGAAATCTCATCAGTTAACTGCTCATCTTCAGCGACATAGGCCTCATTTTTCCTGCCATTGTCCTGAGATATCTTGTTTCTGCAGTCCTTTGTCATATGACCGCTTTTCACAGTTGTAGCACTTCCCATTGAACTTCTTGTTCGCTTGGAAGAATCAGCTTCACTGTTCTTTCTTTTCTTGCTACCCTTTACATCCTAAAGATGTTGGCCTTAGACTCCATAGTCTTGTAGCTGGCCTTCTCGGACATCATGTTGTCATGTTCGATTCTCAATCAAACTCCAAGGTCTTCAAGGCTCATCTGCTTCTTTCTGTGTTGCAGATAGCCCTGAAGTCCTTCCATGATGGAGGCAACTTTTCAATTATAGCGGCAACTTGAAACATCTCACAGAGTTTCATTCCCTCATCCAGTATTTCATGAATGATCAATTGCAGTTCACCCAACTGAGACATCACCGTCCTTGAATCTACCATCTTGTAGTCCAGGAACCTACCCACGACAAATTTCTTTTGTCCGGCATCTTCGGTTTTGTACTTCTTCTCGAGAGATTCCCAGAGAACCTTCGCAGAAGTCATGCCTTGGTACACGTTGTACAGGGTATTGTCAAGACCACCCAAAAGGTAGTTCTTGCATAAGAAGTCTCCAGACATCCAAGTCTGTTCTCGCTCTTCCTTGGCCAATTCAGATTCACCCTCCACAAGACCCGGAGGATCTTTGAGGAATTTAGCCAACTGGAGAGTTGTGAGGTAGAACAACATTTTACTCTGCCACTGTTTGAAATTTGCCCCACCAAATTTCTCCGGCTTTTCTCCGTGAGAGACCGGTACCGTGATATTTCCGCTAGCCATTGTAACTGGAAATCACAAGGTTCAATCAGTCTACGAAAGACAAATTGCACAACGATCAACGAATGATCTCGTTCAAAGTGATGTACTAGGTAGTCACTTGTTGTTCTAATGGACGAAAGTTCCAATAAACACAAGTCCTTGAATTTCAACTAAAGATACTTAACTTTTAGCAATTCAAAACCCAGATTTACACTTTTCCAATAACACAATTAATACGAGAAGTGTAGATATATATATGTCAATCAAGATTGGATGGAATTACTTGTGCAAAATTAAACTTTAAATTCTCAACCAATTATGCAACAACCAATCAATTTCAACTTTATCACTATGTGAATGCTTGTGATAATTGAACAATTTATTAATAACTTAAATCTATACTACCAAGATTAATGTGTTTACAGTATATGACTAACCAAGTTAAAATTAAATAAAGTTTGCTTTTATGATAATTCCAGGACAAAATCGTTAGTGTCACGTTCGTATCTACGTTCGAACGAGACTGTCCAGTGTGTGTGCGTTCGTGTTGCGTTTGATAACGCGTTCGAACGAAGTGTTTCCAGAGAGTTCACGTTCGTGTTGCGTTCGATAACGCGTTCGAACGGAATGATTCCAGAGAGTTCACGTTCGTATAGCGTTCAGTACGCGTTCGAACGTTCTAAGGTAGAAGGCTTGCGTTCGAGTTGCGTTTGAAGACGCGTTCGAACGTTCTTACGAATTTTCAGATTTTTGCCTTCGCGTGCGTCGGGCGTTCGAACGCCCTACGGTTTTTTCATGCACAGTTCGTATTTTACAGAAAATATACAAACCCTAACATGCGAATTACTACCTAATAACACTAGAGCGATAAGTTCTTAAGATTGTTGGAAGTATTGTGTCATTAAACAGTAATATAACATGCAAATCAAACAGATCAACAACCAAAAGTAGATTTAGATGCAAAAACCCTAATACCAGAAAAACTTCAAGACAAACCTAGAAATCAAGTTTACAGATTCAATCCAAGTCGAGATCTCTCTGTCCTTAAGAACTTATTGGCCCCGTCACAGGTGCTCTACGGATTCAAATTGCCAACGTTCTCCCAGGATAACTTGGATACTTCTTGTTCAAGGAGCACTTCTTAACAAGTATGCGAACTCGGATTCAATGGTGGATCTCTCTATCAAAACAAGGAAAACACAATGCCTTGAATTTGGTTAGATATTATGTATATGTTCTCTGTCTTTCATTTGGAATAAAGGCCTTCTTTTATAAGGCATGGAGGGGTGCCAATAGGGCACCCCTTGGGGTGGGTTGCAACCCTCCAAGGATTGCAACCTTCCATACACCCCTTGAAAATCCCAATGATCTACCTATACATATACATATCATATTTAATGAATTTGAGGAATTTACAACAAGCGGTCGGGTTGAGCCCAGTTGATGGCTAAGGGTTCGTGGATAATGAGTTGGTAACATAAGCTTTCTCTATCTGAAGCTTTGGATAATACTCGTAGTTAAAGCAATAATGGGCAGCATAATTTTCTCTCTAGGATCCATGGATACCTTAACCTGAGCACACAGGCTGGTGATGTGGTCATAGTAAAGTAACCTGCGGGTGTAGAGTCGACAACTCGAACAATATTAGTAGAAATGAGGCCACCCACATCGATTGAGTCACCTTCGAGTATAAAGTAGAGCATGATCATCCAGTCTTTGGTGACATATGAGATATGAGAGCCCGAGAAGAGTGTATGGGTCAAAAAGTGGAACTGGACACGAGCATCTTAACGAATGGATATGGAACTCATCTTAATACGCTCTCCAATACTACTGACCTTTCATGAAGCATTAATGACACAGAGTACTGTAATTACGTGATCCAAATCATGTTTCTCGATTATGTTTTTTACTCACCATGATCAATATCTGGGAGACCACAGAACCGGTTAACGATGGCTCTATCGTAGGGCACTTTGCCCTGCACATTACTTGGTAGCCGCTGTGCTAATAACCATTTGCGTAGAACTCCCTCACCACGGGAATGATAGCTGGATTGGGTTGGGCAAACAACTTGTGGCAGCGGCAAAGTCCTATCACAATTTCGATATGAGGAAACTTGCCAGGATCCGCCTAAAACCCCCACTCGATTACAGGCACTTTCGTTACCATCCTCTTTTTGTAGCGCTTTTCAGCCGCCGCCGAGACAAAAGCTTCTGTTTTAAGATCTCAAAAGCTTCATGGAATTCTTTGGTGAAGTTGAAAGACACATCCTTTTACAGAAGATTACATAGAGGTTTAGCAATCTTGGAAAAGTCTTTGATAAATCTCCTGTAAAAACCTGCATGTCTTAGAAAACTCTGAATCCCTTTGACTGATGTTGGTGGAGGTAATTTCTCAATTGTTTCGATCTTTGCTTTGTCTACCTTGATTCCCTTTTGTGAGTTCCGGTGTCCAAAAACAATACCTTCCTGCACCATGAAGTGGCATTTCTCCCAGTTGAGTACCAGGTTGGTATCTTCACATCTTTGTAACACCTGTTTCTAATTTTACAAGCAGTGGTCAAAAGAGTCTCCAAACATAGAAAAATCATCCATGAATACCTCCATACTTTGCTCCAGCATGTCTGAGAAGATGGCCATCATGCAACGCTGAAATGTGGCGGGTGCATTACATAATCCAAATGGCATCCTACGGAAAGCAAAAGTACCATAGAGACATGTAAAAGTGGTTTTCTCCTGATCTTCTGGTACGATAGCAATCTGATTGTACCCTGAATATCCGTCCAGAAAACAATAGAACTCATGTCCCGCCAGTCTGTCCAGCATTTGTTCAATGAATGGTAGCGGGAAATGGTTCTTTCTCGTGGCTTTGTTCAGCTTTCGGTAGTCCATACATACCCTCCTTCCAGTCACCGTTCTGGTTGGAATTAGCTCGTTCTTTTCATTTGTGACTACAATGATTCCTCCTTTCTTTGGCACACACTGCATAGGACTCACCCAAGTGTTGTCTGAGATGGGGTAAATGATGCCAGCATCCAACCATTTGATGATTTATATCTTTATGACTTCCTTCATGATTGGATTGAGTCTCTATTGATGCTCCACTGTGGGTTTGTACTTATCGTTCATCAGGATCTTGTGCATGCAAAATGATAGACTAATGCCTCGAATGTCTGCTATAGTCCAGCCAATGGCTCTTTTATGTTCTCGTAACACTCTCAGTAACTTTTCTTCCTGCTCCAATGTTAGTGAAAAGGAAATAATAATAGGTAATTCAGAAGAGTTTCCAAGAAATGCATACCTGAGATGGCTCGATAGTAACTACATCTCCAGCTGTGGTGGTTCTTCAATCGAAGGCTTGATTCAATCTTTCTTTGGCAGTTCCAGGCTTTCCACTTGTGGTGTCGATTTGAATCGGAATGGTTTGTCAAGGTAGTTGATACATTCTAGGATTTCAGCATCTAGCTCGCTGTCATTCATGTTGGTGATGCAAGCTTCAAGTTTGTTCGTGGGGGTAGTATCAGTATCCTGAATGATACTATCAACAACATCAATTCTGAAACATTCTTCTTCATTTTCATCGCTCGAGAATTTCATGGCTTTGAAAACATTGAAAGTAACTTATTGGTCCTAAACTTTCATAGTTAGTTCTCCTTTTTGTACATTAATCACAGTTCGTCATGTCGCCAAGAATGGTCTTCCAAGGATGATAGGTACATCTTTGTCTTCTTCCATGTCAAGGATAATGAAATCTGCTGGAAGAATGAGTTTGTCGACTTTGACCAGCACATCTTCAACAACACCTCTTGGAAATATGAGCGTTCGATCAGCAAGTTGTAGTTGGACTGAGGTAGGCATTGCTTCTCCAATTTGTAGTTTTCTGTAAATAGAAAAAGGCATCAAATTAACACTTTCACCTAAGTCACATAAAGCCTTACCGATATAGTGTTCTCCAATGGTGCATGGGACAGTGAAACTGCCAGGATCTTTCAACTTTGGGGGAAGTTTCCTCTGAATGATGGCACTGCATTCTTCCGTCAATGCTACTGTCTCGTAATCTCCCAATCTCCATTTTCGTGAAAGAATATCTTTCATGAATTTTACATAGCTGGGCATTTCTTCCAAGGCTTCTGCAAATGGAATGTTGATGTGCAGCTTTTTGAACACCTCCAGGAATCGAGCAAACTGCTTGTCCAGTTTGTTTTTCTGAAGTCGCTGTGGAAAAGGTGGAGGTGAAGTGAAGTGATCTTTTTCTTTTTCCTTTGCTTCTTTTTCCTCCATCTGTGGAACTGCATCTTTTGGAACTTCCTCAATTGTTGCCTTGATTCCAACATCTTTGTTGATCTCAGTACCACTTTTCAAGGTGATGGCTTGACATTGCTCATTCCCTCGGTTCCTTGGATTTGGTTCTGTGTTGCTGGGAAGATTACCTGGCGGTCTGTAACTCTGAGCATTGGCCAGTTGTCCGATTTGATTTTCCAGTGCTTTGATGGAAGCAGATTGGCTCTGAAACATAACATCGTACTTTTTTAACTAAGCCAGCACTTCTGCTATTCCTGGTTCATTTGCCTGCTCCTGGCCTTTGTTCTGTTGCTGGAATCCAGGTGGTGGATAGTTCTGCTGTTGGAATCCAGGTGGTGGATTGTTCTTTTGCCCTAAATTGTTGCTCCATGAAAAATTGGGATGATTCCTCCACCCTGGGTTGTAGGTGTTGGAATATGGATTGTTCCTCTGTCTGTTGAAATTGTTGACATAATTCATCGTCTCTTCAAGTTGGTTTGGTTCTGGTGCTCCTCCATATGGTGAACTTGTGGATCCAGTGGTAAGAGTCTCCATAAATTTGCATATCTGATCCAGCTTGGCGTTGACTGCTGTATTAGCTCCACTTTCATAAATTCCTACAATTCTTTGGATCATGCTCCTTTCTGTTGGCCACAAGGAACCGTTGTTGGCCATTTCTTCGATTAGGTCCCAGGCTTGATCTTCTCCTTTTGCCATCAAAGCTCCTCCAGCAGCAGCATCGATTGTAGTTCTCATCAATCCAGAAAGTCCATTATAGAAAGTTTGGACTTGAAGCCATTTTGGAATCTCATGGTGAGGACATTTCTGGAGTAAATCTTTCTACCTTTCCCAGGCTTCGTAGAGAGTTTCCGAGTCTTTTTGTACAAAGGATGTGATGTCATTCCTCTATTTTCTAGTTCTGGCTGGTGAAAAGTACTTTGCAAGAAATTTGGTGGCTAAAGTGTTCCAAGTTGTGATGGAACCTGCTGGTAGTGAATGTAGCCAAGCTTTAGCTCTGTCCTTCAAGGAGTATTGAAAAACCCGCAGTCTCATTACTTCTTCAGCTTCTCGGTTGTAATTGAAAGTGCCGCAAACTTCCAGGAAGTTGCTGATGTGGGTATTAGGATCTTCAGTTGCTTTCCCCCCAAACTGCACTGACTGTTGAATCATCTGAATGCATGTTTTGATGTCACACGCATTTGCTAGTAAAGGAGGAAGTACAATACAGGAAATGAAGTCGTCGACCATCGGAATGGTTCTGTCTCGAATGGGTATTGGTGGTGCAACCTCCAAAGGTTCAGGTTCCATTTTGACTAAAGCTTCTTGGCCTTCACGCCTTTCCCTTCTCAACTGTCTGATGGTTCTTTCAATTTCTGAGTCGAGCGGTCGGAGTTCAAAGCTTCTGGTTTGTCTCATGTAGTTTCTGAGAACCTGAAACACAAGAAAATAAAAACAATAAGTAAAAAGAAATTAGATACAAGTAACGTATCTAACCCCAAAACTAATTGTGAAAGAAATTCTGGTGCGTAATCACACGCGTATAACACAAGCACACATATCGTCCAAGTAGTATAAAAAGTATCGATCCCACGAGGACTTATACCTAATCTATTAATTTTATGAGGTCAAATAATTACTAGTATCTAATAGGTTGATTGATTGATTGGGAATGGTGATGATTTTAAATTTAAAAATAAGTAAATAAAATTACACGAAATTAGGTTTAAGAAAATTCAATGTTTAGAAACTATCTAGGGTTGTGAATCTTTCTAATATCTTTTAAAAGATGAAGTGGTTATTTCATGTTTGTGTAATAAATCGGTTTACTAACCTGGAACACGAAATTATGCGAAAGCCTCTGTCGATGGTCAGACACAAATACCCAGTATAACCCAATTGAACCATATGTCTATGTCAACCAAATTACCTGGATTCATTAAGTTTAAGTTCCAATTATGGCTACCCCCGCCCGACAGGTATATGTCTATCATGTAAGGAAATCTATTAAAGGGTTATCTATCCTCAAGGAAGATGGTGGGCTATTAAGTCTAAGGCTGAAACCTAAAATTCCTTTGTCAAGTTTATTTTACATTTGCCAGATCAATCTTATTAGTGGCCAATTAACAAGACCCATTAAGCTTAAGACTTAATAAGTAAACCTTTAAATTACCCAAACTATAAAATAACCCATTATAAACTGGTGATATTAGAAGTCATCACAACCCCATATAACTAACTTAGTTACAACACATAACTAGGGCTAGTAAAAACTTAAAAGTAAAAGACATAAAGTAAAATACTGAAAAGTAAAATGCTGGAAAGTAATAAAGAAAATTACAATAAAAGAAAATGCTTGAGTAAAAGGATCCACTTTTATCACTACTAATTTAGATATCTCCCTTAATGTAATATATTAACTTGTGATGATTTTACCAACCAGCCATATAGGCGATAACCTGATTAAGTCAAATTAAGTCCGACCAGCCATAAAGGCGGTATCAAAATTTGTCAATGAACCTGCCATATATGCGGTAAAAATATTTAATTACCAGCCGACCAATCTGGCGGTATCTTTCCTTAGTCAGGTTTAAACCAGTTTAAAATGAATTACCAACCGACCAATATAGCGGTATCCCCATTAAGTCAAATTTTAAATAGTTAATATATTATATTTAAGGGAGATTAATCTAAATAGTTGTAATAAAAGTTTTTCCTTTCACCCTAGCAGTGGGAAGTTACCTCCTCATGTTGAATAGTAAAAACTGAAAAAGTAAAGAAAGTCAATTATTATTATTACAGAACGTAACTAAAATTAATTACGAAACTGAAATTAAAGAAAACTAGATATAAAACTCTATATTTACATCAGAGAATTCAGAGAGAAAGGTACATCTGAAACTGAAATTTCGAGCTCTATTTACAGGCGTCAATAAGACCCGCACGTCGCGACACTCACGTTTCTTCTTGCGTCGTGACGCGCTGACGTGTCAAGCGCTGATTGGTCCGTTTCAGATTCTTATCTGCAACGTGGCAATTCGGATAAATGAGTCAATAATTGAGCTGACGTGGCGCTGATGTGGCACTGACGTGGAAACACATGGTGAAAGTGATTGTCGGTACCATAGAATTGTGACACGTGGCACTAGGGGTGAGCAAAACCGGTTTCGGTTCCGGTTCCGCATGAAACCGGAACCTACCCAGAAAAATTCGGTTCCGCACTAAGTGGAACCAGAACCTACCCAATTAAACAGGGTACCCTATTATTCGGTTCCAATCCGGTTCCGGTCCGATTCCAGTCCGATTCCGAATTACCCTATTTTAAAATATTTTAATAAAAACTACATTCCAATACGGGTTCGTAGGAAAAAACGGGGACCAAATCGGAGTGCGGAAGCTCAAGAACGAAGAAAATGAAGTTTTCTTATTCGTATGATATTTATATTTTATATCCAGCAAGCTCCAGGTTGAGAATATACATTAATTTTACTTCTCTTTAAATCATTAATCAAATTATTATTCCTGTGATATTTATATCCTCCGAGCTCCGGGCTAACAAGGTTACAGAGGCCATCAGTAGTCCCAGTTTAAATAGAGGCCATCAGTAGTCCTAGTTTAACACTCAGTGAATGTAATCCGAACAAGTAAATAAAAAATGTTATAATCCAGTAAAAGTATTGGCCAATTGGAAATAGCCAGTAATAACAAGAAGTAATAAAAATGTTTTAAACATCTATAAATTTCACATTGTTAAGACTAGATTCACTCTCAGAAATACAGTTTTCGACCTAATTTAGATTCTAAATTTCAACAGAAATTATCTGGTACGTTATTAAAACCGGTTCCATGGTCCGGTTCCGGTTCCGATCATTTTGGAACCGGAACCTACCCGGATAAAATCGGTTCCTCCATTTTTGGAACCGGAACCAGAACCTACCCGATTATAACTGGTTCCGGTTCCAAACCCGAAAAATCGGTCCGGTTCCAACCGGTTCCGGGTAGACCTGGAACCGTTGCTCACCCCTACGTGGCACACTGTGATTGGCTGATGATGACGTGGCACGTTGACTCGGTCTTCTGCTGACGTGGATGATGACGTGGCTGACACGAGAGATGACACGTGTCGACACATGGCGATGGTGATTATCGGTACCATAGGATGATGACACGTGTCACGAAATATGTTAGCAGATCGGTTATGATGTTGACACGTGGCACGGTGCACGTTAGCAAAGTCCGGCGCACGTTAGCAAAGTCAAACTTCTCATATTCTGACATGTGTCCCCGACGTACGTTAGCATGGTGCGGCGCACGTTAGGCGTCGCGACGCAGCCTGCGCATCGCGACGCGCCAAATGACAAAATTGCCCTTTTGTGTTCTTTTTCACTATTTTGGCCCCAAATCACCTCCAGAATGTCCTGAAACTTTATTTATCTACAAAATAACACAAAACACATCAAAATATTCACAAAACTCAAGAAACTATACAAAATATTAAGTTAAATGAGTGTGAAATAGTGATATAATTACCACTCATCATTGGAGGATGCTAAACATCCTCTATAAATAAAGGTGCTCAATACCTCAGTTCTTCAGCAAAAATTCCCACAGGTCTCTCTTGAGACTTTGTGGGGTGAGCTCTTGTGTGTATTTTTCTTTTGCAATTTCATTTTCTTTTATTTATAAAATTATGATTATTTTAATTTATATATTTTTCTGCTAATTTGTATCCTGTTGGGGTAAGGGTGAAGCTAGTGGTATGAAAAATTAGGTGATTTTTGTTTATATTATATTTTATAAATTTTGATTATTTCCCAAATTAAATTCATACTCTTTCCAGTTTATTAAGGACTATTGACTAGCTGTAAACAGTCCTCGATTGACACAGATAATACTTGAATCTCATAAATGAGAGAGAGTGGACTATTAAAGATCTGAATTAATTATTGACAAACTTTGTTACCGCATATATGGATGGTTTTATATATTTGACATAATTGAAAACCTAACTGGACTTGTTATGGACAAATATTATCACTATCTTTATTGCTGGTTTTATATATTTTGTCTTATTTAGTACCTTGGCATGACTAATTATCGACAGGACGGATTACATGTGTGGCATAATTAATACATGATAATTATGAAATAAATTGATTGAGAAATAATTATAATTTATATTTTATAAAAAGTAAAATTTATTTTATATTTGAATTATCAAGAGTGGATCTCTTAACCATAGTATTTTATTAATTATTTTTATTTTATTAATTAAATTATTATTTTATCCTATGAAATTTATTCTCCGTGGATCAACCTCGGACTCATCGGGTTATTCTATTACTTCGACACTCTTATACTTGGGAGTAAAGAACCACTTTGTGAGTATGTTAAGTTTTTGGCGCCGTTACCGGGGAATAAAATTTAATAGATAGAATAATAATTTAAAATTATTGTATTTTTTTCACTTTGTGATGTTTTGTGTGTTAAAAAATCTTATATATATATATATATATATATTATATATATATATATTATATATATATATATATATATATTTGCTTCTTTTTTTTTTATGTAATTGTTTTTTTTAAAAAAAATCTTTCTAAATTATAATCTTGGGAATCTGACTTTAAAATACCATGTTTGCCAATTTATAAGAAAATTTTATGGGAAGCATATCCTCGACCCATAAAGGGCGTTCAAGCCATTACTGGACGTAAAACCAGAGGAAGATGTGAGCCACAATCACAACTACATTTCAATTTACTGTTTTGATTTTCTTTTATTATTTTAAGTTATAACATTTCTTTTTAGTAATGGTGATATAGATTAATCATCAATACTATAATAATCAGATGATGTCTTATAAACTCTACCTCTTCTTATTCTAACATTGGGAATATGTCTCAATTTTGTTGGGAGTGGGGGATAGTTGACTATAATGATTTTATTTTTGTGTATTATTTTCTTTAAAAAATCATTTTGTTATGTGTTAAAAAAATAAAGTATAAAAAAATATTTTTATTTTTATGTTATTTCATAACAAGTTATTTTTGTTTTTTTTTTAATCATTTAAATTTGAAATTCTCCACAATATTAATTAAATTTGATTTTCATATGCTCATTTGACATATATTATCAACATACACGGTAACATATGATTGTGGGTTATAAGTGAAAATTTTGTAATATTCAGTTCTCTAATTTATTGGAAGTAACATCTAAAGGCAATAAAATTTGTGTTTTATTCAAAAGAACTAAGCAAGCTTTTACTTAGTAACCGAATATCTTGCTTCAGCATGCAGTGATTGTTCACGTAAAACGGTAGAGCTTGGGCTAGTATAAATAATAATAATAATAATAATAATAATCAAACTTTTACTTAGTAACCAGATATCTTGCCTCAGCAATCAGTGATTGTTCACATAAAATAGTAGAGCTTGAGTTATTTTAACTAAAAAAAAAAGAAAAAGAAAAAAAGTATGTGAATAAGTTCGATTTCGTAGCCTCCCTAACTCGAGCAATTAAGTCTATATGTGTGTTTTAACACTTAGTGTTATAAGGCCAATTGATCTGGGAGTCACTGGCCCAAAGCTCGTTACATAGGTTAATGAGAAAGCTTAATTAAATCATAGACTTTTTCTTTTTCACATCTGAGATCCGAGCAATTAAGTCTGTATGAGTGTCTTAACACCTAGTGCCCAAAAGTCAACTGGTTTGGGAATTACTGTCCCAAAACTCTTTACAAAAGATGTATTATTTAAAAAAAATTATTTTTATATATAAATAAACGGTCATTACCAAAAGCTGTGAACTCTAATATAATTTTAGGATAAAAATATTACTTTCTTTTCAATAAGACTTGTGAATATTGTGGGCAGAATGAATAGATAGAAATGAATTTCTCATAATATCTATTAAATAAAGAAATTCATTTCAATCCACTTGATGGTCATAAATGGATTGATCTAAATCCTGAGTGTACTACGAACTCTTTTATGGCTAGCTATGTCCTTTGATTTACAGAGGTGAGGTTGGTGTAGAAATCCCGACCAATAGCTACGTACTTTGGGGACATGGTTTGGTGTGTAGCTAGAGACGTTTTACATAGATATGGAGTTCACTCCTTCTTGCGAAAAGTAGATGAGTATTTTTCTTAAGAGTTGATTCGGTACTTGAACGATTAGAGCGCTCAAGTCTTTCTATTACGAATAGAAATATTAATATTCATAATGGTTATGAATAAATAGTCCATTAGAGAATCAATGGTACCTAGGTGAAAATAATCAGAGGGGTATAACGGATATTTTAACCCCGGCTCTAATTATGAGATACTCGTGAATGGTCAATCCATATGTATTGATTATATCGATGGACACCGACGTAGTTCGAATTATTTAATATATCTACTGCAATGAGAGTGCAACTTTAGGTTTTTAGTGGAATAACCTAAAGTTAATAATTCAGAAAAATTAATTAAAGAGTTTAATTAATATTTCGAGATTATTGGAGTTCGAAACTGTAGGTCCATTTGATCCTCATGCTAGCTCGATATACTGTAGTAAATAAAATATAATTGGATATTGCAATTACAAACTCACATGTATTACAATTATTAATGTGATTAATAATTAATGTCACACTTGAAACTTTATATTAAATTTAATATAAAGTTTTCTTTAAATAAATGATAATGAGATAATCATTTATTGGTTTTAAAAAATAAAAAATTTCGTAATTATTAAATTATATTTTATAATTTAATATATTATTTTGGAAATGAATAAATTTAAAATTTGATTTAAAACTCTTCATTACTAAAATGGTAGTTACATTATTTTATTTAGTAACATGTTAAATATCATTATGATGATATTTATCATCAAAATTTTGGTGTTACAATTTTCCTAGGGCGGGCCGAAACATGCAAGGGTTTGCGGATTGTTTTTGTAATTTTGTTGCAAACTTGATAGCTCTAAACCCTAGCTATATAAGAAAAATATGTTTTTCTTTTTTGTGAATCTCATTCTCTCAACCCTAGCCACCATTGTCTTTTGTTTCTCTTGAGAAGTTGAAGAACAAAAGAAGAATAAAAATTTTGTGTGAGATTTTTTTGATCAATAAATTATTTAGAGAATTGTATTGTGAGTATTCCCCACTCTATCCTTTGTTGGTTATGATATATAGCACGAAAGATCAATTGGTGTTGACGTAAAAATATTTTTCCTCTCCTTCCTGAATCACTCGGCAGTGAGCAGAAAAATCTACTCACAGTCGCCACTTTAAACACTTGTTAGTGCTCCGTTTATGTTGTGATTTTGCCCATAATTTTTAGGAGTACAAAGGACTGTTTTGTGGATGTTTTGGGATTGTTCTTGAGTCATTATTTTGTCCAAAATAGTGGCAGAAAAATCAATGAATAGCCAGCACAAAACTGCGAGCTGTGCTCACGTAAAAGATATTTTCGGTGTGCAAAATAGTCTAGTTTTTAGGCTGTAATTCACGGCTGTTCGGTGGCTGGAAATATCATCAAAAACTTAAGCAGAACAAATCTAAAAGAGCTGGACAGTTTCGGCTAAGATGGGGAAAAGGAAAATAAATTTCAAGGTCGATCCCGGTGCCTAACACGCTTCCTACAATTGGCATCAAGAGCGAAGTTGAATGATGTTCTTACCCCATCTCATTTTTTTTAAAAAAAAATTATGTTTTTATTTGTTTATATATGATATAAATACTTTTACATGTTGTGATGAGTAGGCACAAATTTTATGATCATGTGATGAATATATTTATTTTAGTCAAATGATGAATGTATTGCATTGATCGTAAATTTTTCCGGCTCTTATTTTTATATTATTTTTTGGGAATGTAAGGCCATAAGGTAATTTTTACAAAATGTTGTAAATAAATTTTACGTAATTTTTGAGTTTATCAACTTTTATGAAATTGGAGAGCTGATGCCGTAAACTATTTCATAAGGAGTTTTTCCCAATCCATTGAGCAATATTTGAAGACCAATGGATGCCTTGGTAAATTGTGTACTAATTAGATTAGTATAGGAAAAATATGAATCATGTCAATGGAATTTTTTTTCATGTTATATGTATGTTTAATTTGAAATGTTTAAATAACATGTCATACAGCTTAGGGTGCCTATTCTTGTATTTTCACATGCGATAACATGTAATAGATACATGAATATACTAGTCATAAAAATTGATTTTATGAAATTTTGAAGGGTAAAATTAGAATATGACATGCATGAAAATAAATCAATAGGATTAATTATTTTAATAGTTTAAAAATTAGAAATTCGAATTTAATATATATATATATATGGGCTTTATAAGTGCATTATATTTTCCCTTGGTATATCGAAATTAGTGAATAAAATTTAAGAGTTACAATTAGATATATCATTAATATTACACTAGTGTAACGTTGAGTTATATTTTAAGTAGAAACCTTAAATTTTAAAATAGTGAGTGAGAGAGGGATTTACAACAATATATACCGCGATCTCCGATGTTAGTCCGAAAACGTGAGATTCAAAAGGAGCCTCGAGTTTCGTCCCCCTACGGATGGTGACCATTTTAGGTCAATATCGTGTTTGGATTCCGAGAGGTTAGGAGTTCTAGATATATCTGGTCAACTGACTAACCCTACAGCGGCACTTCACTAGTTAAGTCTAAGAGTTCCGAAACAACAGGTTACACTCACAAATGAATGATTAAATGTTAATCAAAATTTCTTGATCAAATCAAACGGTGGTTGGTTAATATAGGAATAAGAGTTACTCTCGCATATATTAATCAATTGAGATTATCTCGATATATCATGCAAATACTTGACCTACCATGCGGCGTCACTTAATTGTAGGGTGATAGATTTCTGTGGCATAGTAATTATTTTTAGGTTTCTAATTCATTATACATAGTACATGCATCATGTTTAATTTTATGCCTAAATATTTTGATGATTTTGATATGCGATGAATGACTATTAAAATGCATGCTTGTTTTATTTTCAGCCATGGTTTCTCCGATCATTTATATTCTCTCAAATGACAAATTAACGGGAGAAAACTATGTAAAATGGAAAAGTAACATGAATGCCATCTTGGTCTGTGAAGACCTTAAGTTTATCGTGATTGAGGAATGTCCTCCCGTGCCGGCCAGAAATTCTGGCCAAGTTGTATGTGATACCTACCAAAAATGGGTCGCGGTCAATTAGAAAGCCTGTTGCTACTTGCTTGCAGGGATGTCTGAGGTTCCTACTGTAAAACATGAGCCAGTGGCTTTATCATCTTTGATGATAGAGTCATTTCAGAGCATGTTCAAGCCCCTTCAGAGTGGAAACGTCATGAGGCTATGGTCTCAGCGATGACCGCATGAATGAAGCAATGGACATCACTCCAAGAGCACATCTTGAGATTTATGACCTATCTCAACACTACCAAAACTCATAAAGCTCATATTGATGAGTGTAGCTAGGTGACCATGATCATGGAAACCCTTCTGAAGAGTTTCTTGCAGTTTAAAAGCAACTATGTTATGAACAAGTTGACTTTGACTTTGACTCAGCTGCTTAATGAGCTCACCCATTACAAGTCCATGCTTGTGGATCCTCGTAAGCCTAGTAGAGAGGAAAATATTACTAAATCTTCCAAATCTGCAAAGAAGAATAAGAAAGGCACTGAGAAGGCTAAGGCAAAGTCCATGAATAAGAACAAGAGAAGCTCTAATGATGCTACGCCCAAAGAAAAGTGTTTCCATTACAACAAGAATGGGCATTGGAAAATGAACTGTTCTAAATACCTTGCTGAGCTGAAAGAGAAGAAGGCCACAGGTAAATACGATTTACTTGTCATTGAGTCTCTTTTAGTGGATGATGATAAATTTGCATGGATTGTTGATTTTGGAGCCACTAACCATGTTTGTTCTTTTTTGGAGCTATTGACTCATGGAGGGACCTTACTGAAGGTGTTTATACAATGAAGGTCGAGACAGAGGATGTCATTTCAGCTAGAGCAATGGGATTTTCCAGTTTAAATTTTTTTAAATAATAGTTATTTAAGAAAGGCACTGAGAAGGCTAAGGCAAAGTCCACGAAGAAGAACAAGAGAAGCTCCAAGGATGCCACGCCCAAAGAAAAGTGTTTCCATTACAACAAGAATGGGCATTGGAAAATGAACTGTCCTAAATACCTTGCTGAGCTGAAAGAGAAGAAGGCCACAGGTAAATACGATTTACTTGTCATTGAGTCTCTTTTAGTGGATGATGATAAATTTGCATGGATTGTTGATTTTGGAGCCACTAACCATGTTTGTTCTTTTTTGGAGCTACTTGACTCATGGAGGGACCTTACTGAAGGTGTTTGTACCATGAAGGTCGAGACTGAGGATGTCATTTCAGCTAGAGCAATGTGAGTTTCCAGTTTAAATTTTTTAAATAATAGTTATTTAAATTTAAACAATATGTTATTTATTCATGGTTTTCCCAGGAATTTGATTTATGTTTCAAAACTTTTGGATGATGGTTATTCAGTTTATTTAATAATAATTCATTTATTATTTCTAGAAATAGGTTAACTATACGCAAAAGAAACTCAGAGAACAACTTATATGTGCTAAGAGAATTAACACATAGTTCATTGCTCGACACTGAGATGTTTGAGGTTGAAAAACCTAAAACAAAACGGCAAAAGATTTCTCTGATGACACATATCTGTGGCATCTTAGACTTGGTCATATTAGCCTTGACCGGATAGATAGGTTGGTAACGAATGGAGCTTTAAACTATTTAAAGCTTACAACTTTACTAGTCTACGAATCTTATCTAGAAAGAAAGATGACCAATAGACCTTTTACTAGAAAAGGAATAAGAGTCAGTAAACCACTTTAGGTAATACATTCGGACATTTTTGGACCAATGAATGTAAGAGTCTGTGGTGGTTATGAATACTTCGTCATATTTATTGATGATTATTTGAGATATGGTTACGTTTACCTGATGCAGTAAAAGTCAGATAGCTTTCAAAAGTTCAAAGAGTATCATGCTTAGGTTGAGAACCAATTAGATAAGACAATCAAAACTCTACGATCGGATCATGGAGGAGAATACCTTGATATTGATTTCAAGGAATTCTAGGTTGAGCATGGGATAATATCCCAGCTCAAAACCTAGACCACGACAACAAAAAGGTATTTTAGAGAGGTTAAATCGGACCCTAGTAGACATGATAAGATCTATGTTTAGTTACAGTTCATTGCCTAGTTTATTATGGGGATATTCATTCGATACATCAATATATATCCTTAATGTAGTTCCATCTAAGTTTGTCCCTAAGACTCCCTTAGATTTATGGAGTGGTCGTAAAAAGTGTACGATATTTTCGCATATGGGGGTTTCCAGTACATGTGCTGAAGAATTAGATTAAAAACTTGGAGCCAAGTACTCAGTGTGCCTATTTATAGGCTACCCTAAGGAGACTAGGAGTGGGTTCTTTTATAGCCTGGAAGATAAAAAAATGTTTGTGTCTACAAATGCTACATTTCTTGAGGAGGACTATATGAGGGAGTTCAAACCTCAAAGTAAAGTGTTACTCGGTGAGTTACTTGCTGGTTCGACCATCACACCATCGTTAATAATAGTTGATAAAAGCATAACACCTTCGACATCTGAGTGTCAGATGCAAGTATATGAGAATGATCTGCCACCTAGATGTAGTGAGAGGGTTATACGAAAACCTGATCTTTATCTAGGAGTTAGAGAGGCACAAGTTGTCGCATCCAGTGATGGTGTAGATGATCCTTTAACCTATCATAGCGCAATGGATGATTCTAATAAAGAGGAATGGCTCAAAGCCATAAACCTCGAGATGAAGTCGATGTATTCCAACTCAAATTGGGAACTTGTAGACCAACTTAATAGGGGGTAAAACCCATAGGTTGTAAGTGGATCTATAATAGAAAGAGAGGATCATATGGGAAGGTACATAACTTCAAGGCTAGGCTAATGGCCAATGGTTATACCCAGAATTAGATAGTCGACTATGAGGAGACTTTTTTCAAATAACCTGCTCAAATCCATCTGCACTCTTCTCTCTATTGTCGTATATTATAACTATGAGATTTGGCAGATGGATGTCAAGACTGCATTCTTGAATGGTAATCTTGATGAGTGTATCTATATGGTACAATCAAAGGGGTTCGTAGCGCAAGGTTAAAAGCAAAATATTTGCAAGCTATAAATGTCCATTTATAGACTTAAGCAGACATCTTGATCTTGGAACATAAGATTTGATACCATGATCAATTCTTATAATTTTGAGCAGAACATCGATGAGTCTTGTGTATACAAGTGCGTCATTGACGAAAAGGTAGTTTTTCTCATTTTGTATGTCGATGATATTTTACTCATTGGGAATGATGTAAAAATATTATCGGACGTGAAATCTTTGCTAGTTAATAAATTCCAAATAAACGATTTGGGATAAGCCAATTATGTACTTGGGATCGAGATTCTTTTTTATCGCAAGAGACGACTAGTAGCTATGGCTCAGGCATCCTAAATTGACGACATCCTTATATGATTTGGGATATTGAATTCCAAGAAAGGCAATTTTCCTTTCTGACATGGAATTCATTTGTCAAAGGAACAGTCTCGTAAGAAACCTCAAAGAGTTGAGGAAATGAGACATATCCCAAATGCCTCAGTAGTTGGTAATCTCAAATATGCTATATTATGCACGAGACCGGACATCTGTTTTCCAGTGGGAGTACTCAGTAGGTTTCAGTCTAGCCTATAATTAGATCATTGGGTGGCTGTGGAACACATTCTCAAGTATATTAAGAGAATGATAAATTATATACTTGTATATGACTGGCGTGATCATACACGTATAACGCAAGCGCACGTATCGCTCAAGTAGTATAAAAATATCGATCCCACGAGGACTTATTTCCTACTGTTGTTATTAATTATTGATTCTATTTATTTACAAGTATCTAATTAAAGGGATAAGTGATTGATTGCTTTTGGTTGGTTGAATATGGAATTTGCTAAATAAATAAATAAAAACACAAAAGAAAATACAAAGGAAAAATAAACAAAAGAAACAAAAATCTAGGGTTGTGATTCCACACAATATTATTCTAATGATTAATTGATTCTCTTATATATGTGTAATAAATTAGTTTGCTAACCTGGAATATGAAGATATGCAAAAGCCTCTTCCAATGGTCAGATACAAATACCCAAAATAACCCAATTAATCATATTCCTATGTTAATCAAGTTACCTGAATTCATTAAGTTCAAGTTCCAATTATGGCTACCCCGCCCGACAGGTATATTCCTATCATGTAAGGAAATCTATTAAAGGGTTATCTATCTTCAAGGAAGATCGTGAGCTATTGAATCTAAGGTTGAAACCTAAAATCCCTTTTCCAAGTTCATTTTAAGTTTACCACATCAGTCTTATTAGTGATCAGGCAACAAGAAGCATTAAGCTTAAGATTCAATAAACAAACTAAAGAATTACCCAATATATAATTAAATCAATTCCCTAGAATAAAAATAAAATACTGGGGGTTGGGGATCCACCTTTACTATTTCTAATTTAGAAATCTCCATTACTTTCATATAGAATTTATCAGTGATATTACCAACCAGCCATATAGGCAGTATCCTCATTAAGTCAGATTTTAATTAAGTTCGACCGACCATAAATGCGGTGTTATCATTTGTCCATAAACCAGCCATATAGGCGGTAATCATCTGTCACCTAAAGACCGACCATATAGGCGGTGTCACATTATGTCAAATAAATAAAACCAGCTATTAAGGCGGTAATCCTTTAATTTAAATTATAATTTCATTTTTATAATTAAGGGAGAATAATCTAAACTAAAATAATAAAAGCTTCACCCTTCCCCCAGCGGAAATCTAACTATAAAACATAAAAGAAAAGAAAAGAAAAGAAACTACTACTATTACTGAAATTAAAAATCCATAAATTAAATACTGAAAATAAATACAAACAAGATGCAATCCTTAAATTCCTTACAAAAACCTAAGGAAAACATGAGAATTACAAATGAAATGGCTTGGTATTTATAGGAAAATCTAAAGGCTTCTACCAATTTCTCCACCAATTGCTCCACCAAACACTCCATAAAATACTCCACCAAACATGCCACAAGACACTCCACAAAACACTCCACAAAACACTCCACCAAACATGCAAACATGTTTTGTGGAAGTTTGACAATTATAAATTGTCATTTTCCATTTTATTTTTATTTTTTGATAATGACTTTAGTATTTAAACAAAACATATTGGATTATTCGTTAATTTCGGTCTTGAAAACTTCGGAATTCGAAAATATTTAAAATTTCAAAGTTGTAGATATTTGAGTCTTCTTTAATCTGCAACTTGAATCAGCTCAATTGTATATCGGATGAAAAGGTTATGGCTAAAATATCAAAATTGCGCAAAACTGTAATTTAGGACTGCACTTCGTGACGCGTACTGTAAATTTTTGTTTTGGACCTTTTTTCTTCCGGATTTCATCATTTTTGCCTCGAGTTGATTCCATTAAGTCCTGCTACTTTATTTATCTTCAAAACACATAAAAAAAACATCAAAACGTTCATCAAACCCGAGAAACTAAAAAAAAATATTAGGTAAAAGGGGCGGTAAATATTGATATATTTTCCCCTCATCAGTATATTATAGTGAGGATATGATCCTTTAGGGATATACGGACTGAGATTTTCAGATGGATGTCGATTTTAGGAAATCAATATATGGATCAGTATTTACCATAGGTGGTTGGGCCATTGTGTGGATGCGCATAAAACAATCTTGTATTGCTGACTCCACCATGGAGGTTGAGTATGTAGTAGCTTGCGCAGCAGCTAAGGAAGCAATCTAGCTCCGAAAATTCTTGGGAGATCTAAACGTTGTTCCAGATATGGATAAATGACTCACACTTTATTGCGCTAATAGTGGTGCAGTGGAAAACTCCAAAGAACCAAGAAGCCACAAAAGGGGAAAACATAAAAACAAAAATATTATCTAATCATGGATATAATATAGAAATGTGACTTTTCTGTCACGAAGATTGCATCCGCGGAGCACCTAGCTGATCCATTTATAAATACCTTGTCGGCTAAAGTGTTTGAACGTCACCTAGAGGGTCTAGAATTATGTTACATGTCACATTTTCTCTAGTGCAAGTGAGAGATTGTTGGGATATATGCCCTAGAGATTCATGCTATGTGTAAATAAAATTATTTGTTTAAAATAAAAGATGTATTGTTGATTTATCAATTTTTTCAATTTAAATTGCATATTGTGAATTATCCAGTTTACCCTTGATTACTTATATACTTTCAGACTTAGTGTATGAGTGTCATACAGTAACCACCCCAAATAGTTTTGCTCGGTTAGGGATGCTTAGGTTTTCTTTCCCGAAATAGTAAGTAATTTCAGAAGTTAATTAGAAATAACGAACAATTATTTATTTTCAAACCAAGTCAATTAGAAATAATAAACTTTTAAGTAATTGCAAGTCTATTGTTTCTTCATCCTTTAAAGGCCCAACAAAAAAATAATACAAATGAATTAGAAAGAAAGAAAGAATAAGCCCAATAGTTAGATTAAATAGAAGAAAACATACCCAAGCCCAACAACAATAACTTACCTAGACTTTTCTAGAAAAAATGGATAAATTAGGAATTAAATAACAAAAGAAGGAAATACACTTCTCCATTTCTAATTTCTTGCTCATGTACGTGAGATAGAGGAAGAGAATGGAGAGAGAGAGAGAGAGAGTTTCTTTTCCTCAACAAATTGGAAGATAATAAAGAAATCCACTTAAGTTAATTTCTAAGAAAAGAAAAAGAAGGCCCTGGGTGCTTTGTGAAAGAAGAAAAGGATTGAAACAAGGTGAGAGTTCTTAACCCAAAATTCTTATGATTTGCATTTTGGAGATTAATGATTGAAGGATATTGTTGGGTTGATGGGGATGATGTTCGGATGGGTTGTGTTAAAGAAATGGGGATTTTGGGGTAACTTTAGATTCGTTTTTCAAGTTTGTGGGTTTAGTAGAATGATGGATTTTTGGGTGAAATAAGATGATTTGGAGTGTTATGTGATGATAATTCATGTTTTGGATGTGTTGTGGAGGTAGTATTTGATTGGGATTGTATGGAAATGGAGTATTGGAGTTGATTGCATTGAGGTAGAAACTGCCAAGTAAAACAACGATGCGTCGACGCGACGCGCCGAGCAGAAGGCATAATTTTTTTTAGGAAGTCGAATGCGTAACCAGAAGTCAGGGTCATGTTTTTCCGATTAGATTAAGGAATTTTATTGATTAAGAATCGTATTTTATAACTGTTAATTCTAACTTCGTATATTCCTTATAGATACTCGTCAGGAGCCGCGCTCGCCCCAGTGACTTAAAGAAAGCTTAGCCGGACTTCAAATCTGTGAGTGGAGATTTATTTTCTTGCAAATTGATTTTATAATTGTTGGTTTTAGATTAAGATTTATTTCATAACTTACTTTTAAAAGCTTTAGGGCGTTAGCCTTGTTTAGTTTTCAGATACAAGTTACATGAGATTTGATTTTAAAGTTTTTAAAGTTTTTCAGCAGTATTCTCATATTTTTGGGGCATGAGGGAAAAACTCACCCCAATATGTAACTTGATAAAGTTGGAATTGAAGGATACAGAGGACATGTGCACATGTAGAGCCAAGATGACGGCATTGGTTCGTGTACCTGGACTCTAGTTCAGAGCTTGGGTGGTAGTATAGATCCGCACCCCCAGTTCTAGTTTGGTGGCTACGCCCAGTTGAGTCGTTTCCCTGGGCGTAGAGCACCACCAGTTTCAGAGATGCCCAGTTGAGTCGTTTTCCTGAGCATAGAGTGCCACCAGTTTCAGAGACCCGGTTGAGTTATTCCCGGACACGCTCAGTTGAGTCGTTTTCCTAGGCGTAGAGTTTCAGATACATCTTTTCAGAAGTTTTTAGAAAGTGTTTTTAGATAAAAGAAGAACTTGTTTTTCAAGAAAGTTTTCAGAAAGACTTTTTAGTTTAATGGTTTCTTATTATGTTCTGATCTGTTTTCTTATTTTTGTATCTCCACTCACTGAGATCCTATGGACTCACCCGACCACTTTCCAGTTATTTTGCACGAAACTCCTTTTGGTGAGCCATGTATCATTTTGGAGAGCCAGTTCGAGGACGAGTGTTACAATGCAGTAACTAGTCGTCGGGTCTACATCCCAGAGCTATATTCATGTAAGATGTAGTCATCTGTGGAGTCATTTTGATGTATTATTGACATGAGTGCTTTTGTTGACACTTTGTATTTATTTTAGTCAATGTATATATATATATATATGCATGAGTTTTCATTTATAATTTTGCATTCTCAATGATTCAAGTATGCAGTTTGCACGTGAGATTTAATGGACGTTACATAGCATAGAGATACAAGCAATTGTTCTAGCTCATGAGTCCGAGGCTTAGGTGACAGTGGGATCTATTGCATGCCGGTAACATTCCCGAACTGGGGATGTTACACATACACAAGAGAATTTAAGTCTAAAGTTAGTAATCTAAAATAGTACAAAGAGAGCAAATAAAACAGGTACCTTGTTTGTGGTTTATCTATAGCTGTGGTCCATTCTATATTTGTATGGTGACCTTGATTTGAGATCGTCCATATGGTGACATGAGAATGAAGGCGCATTATATGATGTGATCATATAGAACTAGACCCAGATAGAAATGTAACGACCGGAAATCCCGACTATTATTACATTATGGATGAGTGTTACATAATATAAATTATATTTGAACACATATACATTCATGAAATGATTTTGGGGACAATCGGTGAATTCCTCGAAATTCTGATACAAAATTGTATAATATTCCATTCCGGACAGCTCATGGGCCGTAACTTTCTCATACAAACTCTGATTTTTATGAACTTTATATTGTCTGAAAGCTGAGATCGAGATCTATAATTGTCATGTTGAATATTTTTCCAAATTCATACCAGAAATAGGTCAAAAATACAACTCGAAATTTTGGATGAATACATGCGGATCTATCTACAAAATTCAATATTTTTCTCCAAAATTCTGGTTTTTCTCAAAATTAAAACATTACAAATTACCCATTTCAGCCCCATTATAAATAGAAACATTATTCATCTATCCTCAAGATATGAGAGAAAGAAAAGAAACATATGAGGAAAAAAAAAGAGAAAGAGAAGAAGGAAGAGAAGAAAAAAGAAAAAGAGATCATTTCTCCAAAGAAGAAGCAATTGTAATCACCTCACACAAGTAAAGGAGGAGAAAAAGCAAGTATTGAAGACTTGAAGGGTGATGGGAATCAAGTGGTTTTAGGTAAGGTCATTTTGACCCAAATATTGGATTGATAAATTTTGTTAATATGATGTTGTATGTTAATAGCACATTATGGAATGCATTTATGAGGTTAATGAGCATGGAAATTGATTGTTTTAAATAAGGAACAAATACTTGAAACCCTAAATGTTGAGCTAATTGGACTATGAGATTAAAGAGTTAAATTGGATTAAGGAGTGTTGGTTTAGCAAGTATTTACATTGAAGTTACATAATTGATGAGTAGAAATTGTAGTATGAAAGTGTGGGAAGGCTGTTGAGAAAATTAGGCATGAAAAATTGAAGTTAGGCCCTGACATTGGCCTTACGTCGCGACGCCGAACGTTCCGTATCGGGATGCGTACTGGGAATTTTCCCAGATATGTTTCTGAAATTATGCGCGTCACGACGCACAAGGCCCTGCATCGCGACGCGAATGCAGAGTTGCAGACTGGATTCATCAACGTGTTTATGTGCATCATGACACGTGATCAAAAAATTTCCCAAATCAGTTTTAGTTCATCCCAGTTTCACCCTAGCGTATTAGAAGCTACCCTAATGGTATCATATCAGCTCGCATACATACATTACATCATAATATAAGTATCATACACTTTGAAGTGATAAAAAATGTTCAAATGGATAAATTTAACCTAGTTCCGAAGTATATTCCACGACTTATATTCTAATAGAGTTTCTCAAATATAGATCATCGCAAGAACCATAACATTTTTCAACGAAGCAAAGCAATATCAGCCATATTCTAAAATCAGTGAGTGGACATCTTTTCTCAAGTTACTTTTCTTTTAAATGTTTTAATGTAAGACTTACATTTAAAAGCATATAGGGCGATAGCCAAAGTCTAATTTCAGTTACTTTACATTTGATGATGTTTTAGAAAGAAATGTTTTCCAATCATTGTTTTTAATGTTTTCGAGGCATGAGAGAAAAAACCCCACCTCAGTATATAACTTGATTAAGATATTATATTTACTGAGAGAACATGTTCACATGTAGATGACTGGGGGACGACGATACGTAATGCCCCCAGATCCTAGTTCAGGACTAGAGATGACAGATGCTCCTAGATCCTAGATTCAGAGCTTGGAAGGTAGCATATATCCGCACCCCCGATTCTAGTTCAGTGGCTTGGGGGACAGCGATATGTAACATCCCAAGAGCACTAGTTTCAGGGATAAGTAATGACATTCTTTGAGGGACGGCGATACGTAATGCCCGAATATCATGTATTGGATTCCTGGCTCTAGTTAGGCGTATGAGGGGATGACGATACGTAACGCCCCCATGCGTCAGGATTTTCAGAGACAGTTTTAAGAAACAGATATTTCAGAATCGGTTTTCAGAGACAGATTTTCAGAAAAGATAGTGTTACAGAGAAAAGTTTTCTAAAAAATAAAGTTTAAAAAAAAAACAGTTTATAAGAGATTTTCATAAAAGTAGATTTTAGAAAAGTTTTTCCAAAAAGAAAGAAATTTGTTTTCAGTTAATGGAAGAGATTTCAGAAAAGATAATTTGAGATGAATTGGGTTTTAGAACCATGTATTTTCAAAAATATTTTAGTACATATTTTTAAAACTGTCCACTCACTTAGATCGTTCAAAGGATCTAACCCCCCACTCCCAGTTTCTTTGTTTTGCAGGTTTACCCAGAGGACGAGCTCGAGAGGATGGATACTGATGGTCGTCACTAGGGTATTTGGTCCACCAGATCGAGTCAAAAACAGAGTCTCGTTCAGTCAAAGTCATGAAATGTCATGTATCATTTATGTAATGCATTATAAATGTTCACTATCAGAGTTGTTAACATATAGTGAAACTGAGTACTTAGTAAGAAAAGTGTCATGCATTTATGTTGATGAGTTGGGCATTGGTTCTATACATGATTATGTATATAAGTGAGATTAACAGTTGTCAGAGAGACAGAGGCTGAGGGGGATAGGTCGGTCTATTCCCTACCAGTAGCATCTCCAAATAGAGGATGTTACAAAGATGGTATCAGAGCATGGTCTAGGGAGTCAGTGACTGCATTGGGTAGAATGTTGGGTCTTGTTTACATAGTATGTATGGGATAATTGATGAGGGGCAGTACCTCTCCAGTATCCGATCCTCAAGTATTTCATCAAGCCCTATAAAAAGGTTAGTAGGTTTTCCCAGAATATTTGAATGGTATTCCTTATTAGAGAAACTATATTCTAGATCCAAGTTGAAAATTCTCCTGTAGTTATTTTGGGTTATCACCAGAAGTACAGACGAACTATGAGACAAGGGAGTGGAAAGAGAAATCTATAAGAAAACTAAAAGAGGACGTATATATGATTAAAGTAACCAGATAGTAGTAAGAATCAGAGATACATAGTTAGATAGTAAGAGATAACACCATAATTTGTAATAAAATAGAATATAGCAAGCCTAAGTAAGAGTAAAATGTCGAGTAGACTCAAGTAAACGTACGAAGAATGTTATTCAACCAATCTAATCCAATTAATTAATCTTTGAATAAAGTGATCATCCAATGTTCAAACAACGATTGATTTGCGCGAGTCCAACTCGTTTAAGAATAAGTACTCAAAGTACGAATTCTTGAATTATATCGAACTACAATTTAAATCTAATTTAATTTGTATTCAATACTAATTCTATATTTAATTCCAAATTAAATAATTACACTTTTAAATGCGCCTTTACGACATAGATTCCAAATCTAATCTAAATGGGTCTCAAAGCCCAATTAACATCCAATGTTATTTAATTAAAGTCCAATGGGCTTTCAATTAATTTCTTAAGGCATGGACTTTGGTCAATATGGGTCAAACCCAAATACCAAAGCCCAATTAAGGCATGGACTTTGGTCAATATAGGTCATCTCAATCTTCACATCGCCACGATGTATGATCTCACGAATCAGATGGAAACGTCGAAGAACATGCTTGGATCGTTGATGAGACTGCAGTTCTTTAGCCTGCGCTATAGCCCCGTTATTGTCATAATACAATGGAACTGGCTCAGCTGTTAACAGAATATTCCTAATCCAATTAGGAATTTACGGATCCAAACTGCCTCTTTTACTGCTTCAGCTGCAGCAATATACTCCCGCTTCTGTTGTTGAATCGGCAACAGTCTCTTGCTTGGAAGATTTCCAGCTTACTGCTCTGTTGTTCAAACAAAATATGTACCCGGATTGCGACTTGTAGTCGTCTTTATCGGTTTGGAAACTTGCATCGGTATACCCAGTTACCTCAAGTTCTCCAACTCCATAGATTAAAAAAGCATCCTTAGTTCGTCTAAGATACTTAAGGATATTCTTAACCGTCATCCAGTGACCTTCACCTGGATCGGCCTGATAGCGACTACACATGCTCAAAGCATACGAGACATCAGGTCGCGTACATATCATGGCATAAATGGTCGATCCGACTGCCGAGGTGAACGGTATCCGACTCATGTTGTCTCTCTCATCTTGAGTTTTAGGACACATGTCCTTAGATAGAGTGACGCCATGTGACACTGGCAACAGTCCCCTCTTGGACTGATCCATGTTGAATCTCTTCAATACTTTGTCAATGTATGTGCTCTGGGAGAGTCCAAGCAGCTTTCTATATCTATCCTGGTAGATCTTTATTCCTAGAATAAAGTATGCTTCTCCCAGATCCTTCATGGAGAATTTTAATGAAAGCCAAGCTTTCACCGATGTTAACATGGGAATGTCATTGCCAATAAGCAATACATCATCAACGTAAAGGAAAATGAATGTCAGTGCTCCCACTAACCTTCTTATATACACAAGGATCATCATCGTTTTGAAAGAAATCATATTCTTTTATGATCTCATCAAAACATTGGTTCCAAGAACGCGATGCTTGCCTCAATCCATAAATGGATCGATTTAACTTACAAACCTTGTTTGCATATCTTGGTACGACAAAACCGTCAGGCTGTTGCATATAAACATCCTCCAAAAGGTTTCCGTTAAGGAAAATAGTTTTGACGTCCATCTGCCATGTCTCGTAATCGAAATATGCAGCAATAGTAAGCATTATCCGAATAGATTTAATCATGGAAACGGGTGAAAAAGTTTTGTCGTAATCAACACCATGTCGTTGATGATACCTTTTCGCTACAAGCCTAGCTTTGTACGTTTGTACGTTGCCATCCATGTCAGTCTTCTTCTTGAAGACCCATTTGTAACCAATAGGCTTTACGATACATGTCTTGTTTATATGTCCCAAATGACAATGCCACATGTAAGTTTCATCTTTGTTACTTACTTCAAGCCTTTTGTTTGTTACATTATATGTTTGAGATTGATTTATATTAGAAATATAAAGACCATTATTTACATCAGCAGTGCAAATTTCCATATCATTTTTATACATAAAACACCCAGTGTTTCTAAATACAAAAGTATACCCACATTGGGCTAACATAGATACAGAAATAATATTCCTAGTCAAACTAGGTACATAATAACAGTCTGAAAGTTTAAGTACATGCCCCGAAGGTAGTTCCAAAACAAAAGTGCCAACGGCCAAAACAGTGACTCGTGTCCCATTTCCAACGCGGAGGTCAATCTCTCATGAGGCCAGTCTCCTGCTAATCTTCCGATCTTGCACATCAGTACATATATGACTACCACAACCAGAATCAAAAATCCAATTTTTAAGACTAGTAGTAGACATGTTTATTTCTATAACAAACATACCTGAAGCCGGTGCCTTGCCCGTTTTGATTTCCTTCATGTGTGCCTTGTACTCGCGGCAGTCACGCTTCCAGTGACCCCGCTTTCCGCACTACAGACAGACACATCTTGGGATTTGTCCTTACCCTTCCCAGAAGGTTTTGATGATTTGGCCTTGCCTTTCTTCTTCTTATTCTTCTTCTTCTTCTTCTTCTTTACACCTCCAGTCGCCTTAGGCCAAGCCCTCGGAGTCTGAGATGTTGAAGTGAAGTGCGCCTCATGATTCTTGCCCTTTAGGAGTTCTTTTTCTGCTTCACGCAGTGTGGACATCAACTCTCCAAGAGTTTGGTCTTGGTTCAACATATTGTAGTTCATGATGAACCCACTCCAAGTGTCGGGGAGAGACTGTAAGATCAAATCTACTGAAGTCTCAGCCTTGAAGACAATGACCATCTGTCCCAGCTGCTCAATGTCAGCAATCATCTGTGACACATGGTGCTCAACAGACGTACCCTCTGACATGCGAGCGCGGAAGATCTTCTTCTGCAACTCATATCTTTGCGATCTAAGATTAGATCGGTGAAGATCATACAACTTCGCCATCATCTCATAGGGATCCAATCCCTTGTTCTGACGACAGAATTGCGGAGTCATATCAGCAAGCATTATCGATTGAGCAGTCGAGTTATCATCGCTATGAGTCTTCCAAGCTCTAGCTCAAGCAACTGATCAGGTCGGGGCTTAGGCCCAATAGGTCTCTCTATAGTATAGAGTAACTTATCGGATCCCAGGACAATCTTGAGATTCATATCCAATCTTGAAAGTTTGTGCCATTAAAGACATTGTCGCCCATGATAATATCTCTAATGCTTATATCGAACTATAATTTAAATCTAATTTAATTCGTATTCAATACTAATTCTATATTTAATTCCAAATAAAATAATTACACTTTTAAATGAGCCTTTACGACTTAGATTCCAAATATAATCTAAATGGGTCTCAAAGCCTAATTAACATCCAATGTCATTTAATTAAAGTCCAATAGGCTTTCAATTAATTTCTTAAGGCATGGACTTTGGTCAATATGGGTCAAACCCAAATACCAAAGCCCAATTAAGGAATCACCTTATTTGCCAAGAAACCAATTTCGGCCCATTAGGCTCAATTAAACATAAAAGGCCCATTTGTTATATTTGGACTTAATGGAATGGTTTAGGCCCAATTTGGATCCAATCCTGGATCCAATCCAATTTTCCTAAACCAACTTGGCCCAACCAAGCCCTTTAGGCCCAAATACAACATTATAAGCCCAATTCTAAATTAAGCCCAATTAATTAAATTCTAATTTTCCAAATTTCAAAATTTAATTAATTAAAGTGTATTGCACTAATTAATTATCTAAATTAACATTTCCAAAACATCAATTTAATTAATTAATCATGCATATACATCATCAATACATGTCTAACATTATTGTTACAAAATCATCTCATTTCCATGCTTACATGGTCACGAAATTTTAGGGATTTTATATCCAATTCCGATTTCAATCCGATTGAATCTCAAATCAATATATCCATGTCTTTAAACTCACCCAATGATCAAAAAAAAAAAATACCATGACTTTAGGGCATATATTGTATTCGGCCAAGCCAAGAATATTTGGGAAAATTAATCCAATTAATTTTTCTTCAAATTGATCATGCATAACTCTAAGTTATCAACATTCAAGCATACTCAAACAAACAATTTGATTAAAACATGCTCAAATCAAAAATACCCAAATTTTAGTATATAAACCCTAATAAAATTTCATGCTCAAATAGGCTCCATGATACCATTGTTATGTTTCTAAGGTGTTCCCAAGATCAATTCAAGCAAGAAATCAAGTGAATACTCAAAGGAGAAAAGCAGAATTAATACTCACTTTGAACGGATTTTAGAGGTGTTAATCACAAAAACTTTTGCCTTTGAAAGTCTCCAAGCTTTCCTTTGAATGTAAAATCCAAGCTCCAATCTTTGACGTTGATTCCAAGCTCAAGGGATTAGTTTCCCTATCACCTTATATGATCATTTGATGTGCTAGCAATGGAGATTTTGCAACAAAATCACCAAGTTCCTTCTTTGGGATTCTCGGCCAAAGGGAAAAAAAATTGGAAGATGTTTTCTTGCTCTTTGCCGTGATATAGAGAGAATGAAAAAGTGGGAGTGATGATGTGAATGACTTGTGTAATTGTTTTCAAAAACCAAAAATTAAAGATATACAAAAGTTGGTATAAAGTCAATCACCATCTCACTTTGTGTGTACAACAAGTTTCCATCATTTCATTCACTAACTTCCATCACCAAAAAGGTGAATGAATGACTAGTGATGTGACTTGATGTGACTTGTGGGCCCCACTTGATTCAAAATCCGAGTGGGCCCGCAACCCATCCCGGGCTCAGGTTCGCTAATTTCGAATTAACGAATTTTCCGTTACGACGTAATTAAATCAAATTTAATTAAATAATTATGCCTAGCAAAATTACTATTCACGTCGCTCGCGAATTAATTCTAAATTAATTCGTTCACCCAAATTAAAATCTAATTTTAATTCCGTTATGAAATCTAATTTCATTTAATATATCAATATATTATTTTATCGATTAATTCTAAATTAATCGTTCTCTCTCTTCAAATAGTATTTTATCCTAGATAAAATCTCTCCGTAATTAATCCTAGATTAATTATGTTCGAATCATACGTCATCGGTGAATCTTCGGGAAGCGACCCATGAGATCCATGGATATGTTGGCAGTAAATCCGGTCGTCGGACTATCCAAACACGTGTGTACCTCGTACCAAGTTTTTATCGATTTACGAGACATGGTTGGCTTCTAGCAAAGCACTGTGCCTACCCAATTCTCCAGAAATATTCTTAAAGGAATATATAATCTATGTCAGACGTACTATACGTAGTATTGCATATTGTGATCTAGTATCGGATGTCACATGCAAGGCCTGTGGCTGGAATAGTGTCTGCCCCGTACGAAGCATATATCGGATCACAAGCAACTAGTCTCTTTAATCGGATAATCATGACCTTGTCATATTATCCCGATGGTTGCAACCAATTAGAGTACCAGTTATGTATCCATGCGTGATCATCATCTCCATATGACTGAAGTGATACTTCTGTCTTGACATCACACCCAATACACTACGATTCTCAATAAACCCAAAAGAGGCGTACACAAAACCTGTTAAAGTCCTGGACGACCAAAACCAAAGCGTATTGATTGTCGCAAGTACTAGCGATGCAAGTATCAGGTTAAGACCAAATACACATACCCTGATGCGGATTCCCATAGACACATAGTCATACTACCAATGGGATTCCGCGGGGTCTATCCAGAGTGAAGTTATTTCCATACCATCGGTAAACACAACCTCCTCACACACTTGCATAAGTATCAATACTTAAATATATGAGAACTATGCCATTACGCTTCCATAAAACGCACAAGTGCAATACTAGTCTATTCCGCATTATCGATGTCCAGTCTCGATAATACTACGATTAGGGATATTTAATGATTAAACCTTTATGGATTGATATTGTCTCATATCTAATAATCCGGAACTAATCATAAGGACTTTTATCATTTATATATTTAAGTAATCAAATTACAAAATGATAAAATGAAATTTCATTGTCACATAGTTAATTTGTACAAAAAAACCACAATGTTTTTACAAATAGTGATGTTATGGGTCATAATTGTCCAACACGACCGACCATAAAGGTGGTGTTATCATTTTTCCATAAACCAACCATATAGGCGGTAATCATCTGACACCTTAAGATCGACCATATAGGCGGTGTCACATTATGTCATAAAAATAAAACCAGCCATTAAGGCGGTAATCCTTTAATTTAAATTATAATTTCCATTTTATAATTAAGGGTGATTAATCTAAACTAAAATAATAAAAGCTTCACCCTTCCTCCAGCGGAAATCTAACTAGAAAACATAAAAGAAAAGAAAAGAAAAGAAACTACTACTATTACTGAAAATAAAAATGCATAAATTAAATACTGAAAATAAATACAAACAAGATGCAATCCTTAAATTCCTTATAAAAACCTAAGGAAAGCATGAGAATTACAAATGAAATGGCTTGGTATTTATAAGAAAATTTAAAGGCTTCCACCAATTTCTCCATCAATTGCTCCACCAAACACTCCACAAAATACTCAATCAAACACTCAACCAAACATGCAACAAGACACTCCACAAAACACTCCACCAAACATGAAAACATGTTTTGTGGAAGTTTGACAATTATAAATTGTCATTTTCCATTTTTTTTTTGATAATGACTTTAGTAATTACACAAAACACATTGGATTATTCGTTAATTTCGGTCTTGAAAACTTCGGAATTCGAAAATATTTAAAATTGTAAAGTTGTAGATCTTTGAGTCTTCTTAAATCTACAACTTGAATCAGCTCAATCAGATATTGGATGAAAAGGTTATGGCCAAAATATCAAACTTGCGCAAAACTATAATTTAGGACTGCACTTCGTGATGCGTATTGTAAATTTTCATTTTTGACCTTTTTTTCCTCCGGATTTCATCATTTTTGCCCCGAGTTGATTTCATTAAGTTCCGATACTTTATCTATCTGCAAAACACATCAAAACGTTTATCAAACCCGAGAAACTAAACAAAATATTAGGTAAAAGGGGCGGTAAATATTGATATATTTTCCGCTCATCACACCCCAAAACCTAACATTCTGCTAGTCCTCGAGCAAAACAACAAAATAAATAAAATAAACAACTGAGACTAAATTAAACTAAGCTACTTTCGTGGGGATCACGGTTGGATTTAGCGTATGCAACAAGCCTTTAAACCCCTAGGTGTCCCTAATGGACGAGTTGTAGTCTCGTGAGGGTTTATAATTGGGTCTTTGTATTTTTTGTTTCTTTGATCATTGGATGACTTGAAACAATTGGGTAATGTTGATTTAAGATTCAATTGGATTGGATTTATAATTGGACATATGAACCCTAAAAACCGAGACTTGATAAGCATGAAGATGAGTTGATTTTTGATTCAATTGTGTTGGACATAAATTGATGTTAATAAGCATAATTAATTCGGCTAATTGGTGTTTTGGAAATATTAATTTGGGTAATTAATTATGGCATACACTTTAGTTAATTAAGTTATGAAATTTGGAATTTGGTAATTTAATTAATTGGGCCTATTTTGGAAATTGGGCTTGAAAAGTTGTAATTGGGCTTAATAGGCTTGGTTGTACCAAGTTAGGTTTAGGCTAAATTGGTTGGATCCAATTGGGCCCAAAACCATATCCATAAAGTCCAATTATGACTTAATGGACATTTAATTTTAATTGGGCCTAAATTGGTTTCTTGGCAAATAAGGGTAATTCCTTAAATGGGCTTTGGTATTTGGGTTTGACCCATATTGACCAAAAGTTCATGCCTTAATAAATTAATTAAAAGCCCATTGGACTTTAATTAAATTTACATTGGATGTTAATTGGGCTTTGAGACCCGTAACAATTAGATTTAGAATCTAAGTCGTAAAGGTTCATTAATAAAGTGTAAATATTTAATTTGGAATTAAATAATGAATTAGTATTAAATACAAATTAAATTGGATTTAATGTTGTAGTTTAGTTTAATTCAAGAATTCGTACTTTGAGTACTTATTCGCAATACGAGTTTGACTCGCGCAAAATCAAATCGTTGTTTGAACATTGGATGGTCATTAATTTTATATTAATTAATTGGATTAGATTGATTGATAACATGCTTGTGTGAATACATGGATGCGATGTATGAATAATGTATATCAGATGGATATTAGATGGGTGAGGGCAATTTTGGAAATTGTTGTAATAAATTTAGAATTTTTTAAATTGGACCTGCGTGTCCAGCCTATTACCTTTTGACTATGTGTATTTCTCTTTTCACCTATTCCCCTCAATGTAAATGAGGTTTCTTTAGAAGTGTTATGTAATTGGGTAGAAGTAATACTTGTGCTAGCAGGAGAGAAGAAATGGAGAGATTTGTTCTAGGAACGATGTGTTAAATATCCATATGCATATCATTATTATATTTATTTATATGCGCCTTATTATGTGTTTAGAATGCATGTTTAAGGGTGTATGATGATGAGACCTTAACAAAGATAATTAATTGGTTGCCAATTACACGCGAAAAACCCTCACTACATATTAAGCGTTTTTCCTTCCATTGAGTGATTCTTACTCAAGATCCAAGACTGGCATTGGTTTGTTGGCCAAAGTTAAGACCTTTTTCCGTCGAGGATGTGTTTGAATCATGAAGGCTTTGTTCTATATTGGTGTCTTGTCCAAGTTGTGATTTGTTGGCCAAAGTCAAGATCACTTCTTGTCCATCGACATTGATTATGAAGCTTTCCATGGTCAATGGGTTCCGCTTAACTGGGATCACTAAGTTTGTTATGCCAAAGCCAAGGCTTAGTTGATTCAGAGGAAAAAGGTTAGGCAATATATTGGATATATTGGCATATATAAGATATATGTTTCGGACTTGGATGTCCACCTACTGTATCTAGGAATTGGATGGGATCCAATTGATCTTAGAGATTTACCTAGTTAACTATCTTACAATTTGTTGGCCAAAGTCAAGATTGTGTTATTTAACGGGATTCTAGCCCACTAGGAAACAAGGTTTCCCGATTACTCAACAGAGGGTTAGAGGCTCGCCGAAAATTAGTGGGAGGCAAGTATTAAATTTGCAATATTCGTTTAGTTACTTGCCATACGCGCTCATTTCAAATATTTCGTCAAATAAATTATTTATTAGTTAGACTAATATTTAATGTTGTTTTAATTAAAACAGTTGGACTGTATTCAAACTATTTCATTTATAGTTTATTATATAATTGGATTATAGTAATCAATATATTTGAATTAACCATTTCAATTAATAGTTGATTTTATAATTGGATTATAGTAATCAATATAATTGAATTTAATCAATTAAATTATAGTTGATTCTATAGTTGGACTATAGTAATCATTATAATCAATAGTACCTAAAATCGTTGATTAATAGTTGGACTATTAGAATCAAGATAATTGAAAGATTAGTGTTTAAAACATAATCATGGGCGAAAATGTATTTAAACGACTTTAATTTTCAAATTGAGAATAAAATCTCAGGATAGTCCTGAGTGACCGAGAAGTTACTTTATTTGATATAGTGACATCTCGAGCCTAAGCCTGGAGTTGAGCAAATAGTATAGCATGATCTTTGGAAGATTCATGTGATGATAACTTTAGTGCTTAATCGATTATGCTTGCCAAATAGACTCCTTAATTTCTTAATCAGAACTAAGGATTAGATCCTTATAGTATGATAATGAAATTGAAGGATCTTCATAGATCTATCTATAGATCTTAGAAGTACTAAATTGCAATAGAAAACTCTTGGAGAGTTAATGGCTATACTCAAGGAGACAAAGCCAAAGTTTGCAATTAGGCAAGAAGCACAAGGTGCATCTTATTTTGACATTCTAGAAGGCCAAGGCTTGGCCAAAGACATCTGGAGTGTGAAAAGGGGCAAAGGCAAAATCATCATAAT
Organism: Zanthoxylum bungeanum; assembly: GCA_019454045.1. NCBI lineage: Eukaryota > Viridiplantae > Streptophyta > Magnoliopsida > Sapindales > Rutaceae > Zanthoxylum > Zanthoxylum bungeanum. The sequence goes on from SKCR01034272.1 coordinate 97,557, forward strand.
CTTCTGGGAAGACAAAGGACATATCCCAAGAAGTCTGGCTAAATTATGGCAAACAGGGACACGGAAGCGTGACTTCCGTATGGACAAGGCAGACATGAAGGAATAGAAGATGGTGCAAGGCTCCGACTTCATTAAAAATTCGTAGTCGTAGTATTATCGAGATTGGACATCAATAATGCGGAATAGACTAGTATCGCACTTGTGCACGTTGTGGGAGCATAACTGCATAGTTCTCATATATTTGGGTATATGATACTCATGCAAGTGTAATAGGAGGTTGTGTTTACCGATGGTACGGAAACAGCTTCGCTCTGGATAGACCCATCGAAATTCCATTGGTAGTATGACTATGTGTCTATGGAAGTCTGAATCAGGGTAGGTGTATTTGGTCTTAACCTGAGACTTGCACCGCTAATACTTGCGACAATCAATATACTTTGGTTTTGATCGTCCAGGGCTTTAACAGGTTCTGTGTACGCCTCTTCTGTGTATATTGAGAATCGTAGTGTATTGGGTGTGATGTCGAGATGGAAGTATCACTCCAGTCATAGTGGAGATGATGATCACGTAGGATGCGGAACTGCTTCTCTTATATGTTGTAGCTATCAGGATATTATGACTAGGTCATGTTTATCCGATTATAGAGACTAGTTACCAGAGATCTGATATGTGCTTCGTACGGGGCAGACACGATTCCAGCCCCAGGCCTTGCACGTGACATCCGATACTGGATCAAAATATGCAATACTACGTATACTACACTTGATATAGATCGTATATTCCTGTAAGGATATTTCTGGAGAATTGGGTAGGCACGGTGCTTTGCTAGAAGCCAACATGTTGGGTTTCTATTAGGTCTCAAGGATCAAATCAAGCAAAGAAACTCATGTGCAAATACTCAAAGAAGTTGCGGAATACTTACAATGATCGGTTGAGCGATGCGATGAACACAAAACTTCTCCAAGCTCCCTTGAAGCTCTCGGCATTTGCAGGTTTTTGTGCTCCTCCATTCGGCCATGGATGATCCACCAAGCTCCAAGCTTATGATGTGATTCCAAGCTCACAAATCGGTTTCCCTATCATCTTCGCAAGACCCCAAAAGTGTGCTAGCACTCCGGAAAAATTTGCCTCAAATCTTTCTTTGTTTCTCCTTCATGTCTCGGCAATGACAGAAAAACAGAAGAAGAAAAATAGCCCATTGGGTGTGAGAGAGGAGAGAATGAGAGAGAGGAAGATGTGTTTGGTTTGTGTATCTAATACACTTATATGAATTTCCAAAAAATCAAATAAAGATATACCAAATTTTCTTTCAAAAAGTCAAGCCAATTAAAGCCACAACCACTTCCATCACTATTCACATCAAAAGTGACTAGACATCATATTACTCAAAGTAATAAGTGATTTGACGCTTGATGTGACTAGTGGTTTGAAGCTTGATGTGACTTGTGGGCCGCACTGAATTCGAAATGTGAGTGCGCCCGCAAACACTCCCGGGCTCGGGTTCGCTAATTCCAATTAACGAATTTTCTATTGCGACGTAATTAAATAATTATGCCTAGCAAAATCACTATTCACGTTGCTAACGAATTAATTCTAAATTAACTCGTTCGCCCGAATTAAAATCTAATTTTAATTCCGCGTCGAAATCCAATTTCGTTTAATATATTGAATATATTAATTTATCGATTAATTCCAAATTAATCGTATTCTCTCTTTAAATGATATTTTATCCCAGATAAAATATCTCCGTAATTAATCCCAGATTAATTTTCTCTCTCTTATAATTAATCCCATATTAATAAAGTGTGAGTCATGCATCATCGGTGAATCTTCGGGAAGCGACCCATGAGATCCCCGGATATGTTGGCAGTAAATCCGGTCGTCGGACTATCCGAACACGTAAGTACCTAGTACTACGTTTTACCGATTTACAAGACATGGTTGGCTTCTAGCAAAGCATCATGCCTACCCAATTCTCCAGAAATATTCTTACTGGAATATGTGATCTATATCAGGCGTAGTATACGTAGTATTGCGTATTTCGATCCAGCATCGGATGTCACGTGCAAGGCCTGGGGCTGGAAAGGTGGTATGCCCCGTATGAAGCACATATCGGATCTCTGGTAACTAGTCTATATATCGGATAATCATGACCTAATCATATTATCCGATGACTGCAGTACATAAGAGAACCAGTTCCATATCCTACGTGATCATCATCTCCACTATGACTGGAGTGATACTTCCATCTCGACATCACACCCAATACACTATGATTCTCAATATACCCAGAAGAGGCGTACACATAACTGTTAAAGCCCTGGATGACCAAAACCAAAGTATTTGATTGTCGCAAGTATTAGCGTTGCAAGTCTCAGGTTAAGACCAAATACACCTACCCTGATTCGGACTTCCATAGACACATAGTCATACTACCAATGGAATTCCAAGGGGTCTATCCAGAGCGAAGCTGTTTTCCGTACCATCGGTAAATACAACCTCCTATTACACTTGCATGAGTATCCTATACCCAAATAAATGAGAACTATGCTGTTATGCTCCCACAACGCGCACAAGTGTAATACTAGTCTATCCGCATTATCGATGTCCAATCTCGATAATACAACGACTAGGGATATTTAATGATTAAACCTTTATGGATTGATACTGTCTCATATCATCTCAATCCGGAACTAATCATAAGGACCTTCTATAATTTATACATATTGGTAATCTAATTACAAATGACAGAATAGCAATTTCCTTTGTCACATAGTTAATTTGTACAACAACACCATGATCTGTACAAATAGTGATGCTATGGGTCATAATTTTCCAACAATCTCCCATTTGGCCTATAGCCAATCACTCAAGTGTCCTACACCCGAACTATGTATGGTTCGCTCAAACTTCTGCTGAGAAAATGCTTTCGTCAGCGGATTTGCATGGTTATCATCTGATGCGATTTATTTGATCATCACATCGCCACGATGTATGATCCGAACGAATCAGATGAATATTGAAGTATATATCTGGATCGTTGATGAGACCATTAATTCTTTAGCCTGTGTTGTAGTTTAGCTCAGCTGCTAACAGAACTACTCCTAATCTGATTAGGATTATTATAAACCCAAATGGCTTCTATTGCTACCTCAGCCGCAGCAATAATCCATTTTTGTTGTTTATTCGGTAACAGTATCTTGCATGGAAGATTTCCAGCTCACTGTTCCGTTATTCAAACTTTATATTACCGTTGTTACGACTTATAGTCGTTATATCGGTTTGGAAACTTGCAGTAGTGAATCCAATCACTTCAAGTTCTCCTTCACCATAGTATAAGAAGGCATCATTAGTTCCTCTAAGATACTCAAGGATGTTCTTAACATCAATCCAATGACTATCACTTGGATTGGTCCGATTGTGACTCCATATGCTCAAAGCATATGAGACACCAGGTCATGTACATTTATTTCAATGTACGAGTTCTCGGAGAGTATCAACAACTTTAAATCTATCCCAGTAGATCTTTATTCATAGAATAAAGGTTGTCTCTCCCAAGAATTCTACGGAGAATTTTCATGAAAGCCAAGCTTTCACCGATTGTAACTTTGGGAATATCATTTCCAAGAAATGATATGTCATCATTATATAGGACTTCCACTGTCAGTGCGCTCCCACTAACCTCCTTATATACACAAGAATCATTTTCGTTTTGAATTAAATCATATACCATTATGATTACATCAAAGCGATAATTCCAAGAACGCAATGCTTGCTTCAATCCATCCATGGATCGAATTAACTTGCAAACCTTGTTTGCTCATTTTGGTACGACAAAACCGTTAGGATGTTGTAAACATCCTCCAAAAGGTTTCCGTTAAGGAAAGCAGTTTTGGCACTCAGCTGCCACATTTCATAAATGAAACATGCAGCAACAGCAAGCATTATCCAAATGGATTTAACCATGGCAACAGTTAAAAGGTTTCGTCATAATCGACACAATGTTGATAACGATAACTTTTCGCTACAAGCCCAACTTAGTACGTTGGTATGTTGCCATCCATGTATGTATTCCTTGAAGACTTATATAGTACCAATAGGCACAATGCCTTGCGGTACAACAACCAGTGTCCAAACTTGGTTGGTATACATGGAATCCATTTCGGACTTCATGGCACTTTCCCATAATAGAGAGTCGATACCTTGTATCACTTCCTCATACGTAGTCAGTTCTTATTCCTCAATAAGATTGACATTTTAACGAGGTGAGATCAGAAACCCATACCCCAGGTTGTTTTCTGACTCTCTCATACTTACGCGGTTCTTGTGTATTCGAAGATTATTGGTATAGTTTCATCCTAGATTAACTATCTGTGTTCCATTAAGAACTCAGTGCCTAGAATAGTATTACTCTGATTTTCATCGAGTTTTACTTTCCTCCCACTTACCACTGCATATCGATATTCCTTTTAAGAAACCCGCATGGCGAGCAACAATTACATTGTTCTCTTGTGAGTTGTATAAGTACTATACTTTGGTTTCCCTAGGATAACCTACAACTTAGGCACTTATCCGATTTGGGTTCTAGTTTGGTATCATCCAAACGTATGCCTATCATTACCAAATCTTCAGGAATGAGAAACCCGGTTTCTTTCCAAATCATATCTAATATGAAGTCTGTCAAACAGATTTTATTGAACCTTATTCAAAATAAGTTTTACACTGCATATGCGTATCCGTTGAAGGAAATGGTAGCTCAGAGCGACTCATGATTAACCTTATCGTGTCTAACAAAATTTGGTTTCTCTGTTCGGACACACCGTCAAATGACGTATTCCGGGAGGAGTCCTTATTGAAAGAATACTACACACTTTCAAGTATTTGAGAAACTTACTGCTTAAGTATTTTCATCATAGTCTAACCGTGACAATGTAATACTTTAGCCGATCTGTTTATCTATTTCGTGTCGAAACTCTATGATTTCATCAAAAGTTTCCGATTTGTGTTTCAGAAGAAACACATAACCAAAACGCGATGCCACATCCGTAAAGGTTTAGAAGTATTCATATCCACCTCTAGCCTAGCTAGACATGGGTCCACTTACGTCACTATGAACGAGGGCTAACAGATCGGTGGCACTTGTACTTTTACCAAGTAAAGGTGTTTTAGGCACTTTGCCCAATAAACTAGATTCGTAGACATCATTTGAATAGAATCAAATCTGTCCTAGTATCCACTCTTCAAAAGTGTGGATATACGAGTCTTGTTAATTGTGTCCCAAACAACAATGCCAGTTATAAGTCTCAACTGATTAATTCAGTTTGAGCTATTTGTTTGTCATGACATACGAATGAGATTCATTTATATTCAAAATATAAATACGGTTATTCACATCTAATGTGATTTATCTTAATATCATCTTTATATAATAAAACACTTTAGTGTTCTAGAACATAAAGGTATACCCGTAACGGGTTAAACCCTGATATAGAGATAATGTATCTAGTCAAACCATTTACATTCTAACAGTTTCCTAATTCAAGTACACACCCAAAGGGTAGTTCCTAAACTTAGGTATCTACGGTTAAAACAGCGACTGTCGTCCTGTTTCCAATTCGTAGATCAATATCAACTGAGATCAATATCAACTGAAGTCAGTATCCTGCTTATCAACAGATTCTGCACACCAGTACATAATTATGTACCACACTTAGTATCTAAAATCCAATTTTAATACTAGTAGCAAACATGTTTATGACAAACATATTTGAAGTCGGAGCCTTGCACCGTCTTCTATTCCTTCATATCTGCCTTTTCCATACGGCAGTCACACTTCCGTGTCCCCGTTTGCCACAATTTAGCCAGACATTTTGGGATATGTCCTTTGTCTTCCCAGAAGATTATAATGATTTTGCATTTGCCCATTTTCCATATCCAGAAGCTTTTGGCCAAGCCTTGGCCTTCCGGAGTGTCGAAGTAAGATGCGCCTTGCGCTTCTTGCCTAATTGCAAACTTCGGCTTTGTCTCCTTGTGTATAGCCATTAACTCTCTAAGAGTTTTCTATTGCAATTTAATACTTCTAAGATCTAAAGATAGATCTATGAAGATCCTTTAATTTCATTATCATACTATAAGAATCTAATCCTTAGTGTTGACTAAGAAATTAAAGAGTCTTTTTGGCAAGCATATTGGATTAAACACTAAAGTTATTATCACATGAATATTCCAAATATCATGTTCTATTGTTTGCTGAACTCCGGGCTTAGGCCTAAGATGTTATTTTATCAAATAAAGTAACTTCTTAGTTTTCAGGACTATCCTGAGATTTTATTCCCAATTTGAAAATTAAAGTCGTTCAAATACATTTTCACCCAGGATTATGTTTTAAACACTAATCTAAAAATTAACGTCGGTGAAAGCTTGGCTTTCATTGAAATTCTCCATGAAAGATCTGGGAGAAGCAGCCTTTATTTTGGTAATAAAGATCTACCGGGATAGATCTAGAAAGCTGATTGGACTCTCCCAGAGTACATATATTGACAAAGTGTTGAAGAGATTCAACATGGATCAGTCCAAGAGGGGACTGTTGCCAGTGTCACATTGTGTCTATCTATCTAAGGACATGTGTCCTAAAACACAAGATGAGAGAGACAACATGAGTCGAATACCATTCGCCTCGGTAGTTGGATCGATCATGTATGCCATGATATGTACGCGATCTGATGTCTTCTATGCTTTGAGCATGTGTAGTTGCTATCAGGCCGATCCAGGTGAAGGTTAAGAATATCCTTAAGTATCTTAGACGAACTAAGGATGCTTTCTTAATCTATGGAGATGGAGAACTTGAGGTAACTGGGTATACCGATGCAAGTTTTCAAACCGACAAAGACAACTGTAAGTCACAATCCGGGTACTTTTTGTTTGAATAACGGAGCAGTGAGCTAGAAATCTTCCAAGCAAGAGACTGTTGCCGATTCAACAACAGAAGTGGAGAACATTGTTGCAGCTGAAGCAGCAAAGGAAACATTTTGGATCTAAAAATTCCTAATTGGATTAGGAGTGGTTCCGTTAGCAGCTGAGCCCGTTCCATTGTATTGTGACAATAACGGGGCTATAGCACAGGCTAAGGAACCGCGGTCTCATTAACGATCCAAGCATGTTCTTCGACGTTTCCATCTGATTCGTGAGATCATACATCGTGGCGATGTGAAGGTCGAGAAGGTCGCATCAGATGACAACATGGCAGATCCGCTGATGAAAGTGATTCCTCAGCAAAAGTTTGAGCGACATGTACATAGTTCAGGTATTAGATGCTTGAGTGACTAGATATAGGCCAAGTGGGAGATTGCTGGACAGTTATGACCAATAGCGTCACTGTTTGTAAAAGACATTGTGTTTTTGTACAAAATTAACTATGTTGTAATGAAATTGCCTTTTACCGTTTTGTAATTTATTTACTTTGATATAGAAATGGTAGAAGTCCTTATGATTAGTTCCGGATTGAGATGATATGAGACAGTATCAATCCATAAAGGTTTAATCATTAAACATCCCTAATCGTAGTATTGTCGAGACTGGACATCGATAGTGCGGAATAGACTAGTATTGCACTTGTGCACGTTGTAAGGGCATAACGGCATAGTTCTCATATATTTAAGTATTGGATACTTATGCAAGTGCGATAGGAGGTTGTGTTTTACCGATGGTACGAAAAACAGCTTCGCTCTGGATAGACCCCGCGGAATCCCATTGGTAGTATGTATATGTGTCTATGGGAGTCCGCTTCAGGGTAGGTGTATTTGGTCTTAACCTGAGAGTTGCATCGCTAATACTTGCGACAATCGGTAAACTTTGGTTTTGGTCGTCCAGGGCTTTAACAGGTTCTATGTAAACCTCTTCTGGGTTTATTGTGAATCGTAGTGTATTGGATGTGATGTCAAGAGGGAAGTATCACTTCAGACATATGGAGATGATGATCACGTAGGGATTCAGAACTGGTTCTCTATTGTGTTGCAACCATCGGGATAATATGACAAGGTCATGATTATCCGATTCAAAGAGACTAGTTGCTTGATATTTGATATGTGCTTCGTACGGGGCTGACACTATTCCAGCCTCAGGCCTTGCACGTGACATCCGATACTGGATGGTAATACGCAATACTACGGTATACTATGCCTGATGTAGATCGTATATTCCATTAAGAATATTTCTGGAGAATTGGGTAGGCATGGTGCTTTGCTAGAAGCCAACCTTGTCTCGTAAATCGGTAAAAACGTAGTATTTGGTACGTACGTGTTCGGATAGTCCGACGACCAGATTTACTACCAACATAAACATGGATCTCTTGGGTCGCTTCCCGAAGATTCACCGATGACGTATGATTTGAGCTTAATTAATCTGGGATTAATTGCGGAGAGACTTTATCTTGGATAAAGTACTATTTGAAGAGAGAGAAAGATTAATTTGGAATTAATCGTTAAATTAATATATTTGATATATTAATCGAAATTAGATTTCGACGCGGAATTAAAATTAGATTTTAATTCGGGCAAACGAGTTAATTTAGAATTAATTCGTTAGCGATGTGAATAGTAATTTTGCTAGGCATAATTATTTAATTAAATTCGATTTAATTAAGTCGCGACGAAAGTTCGTTAATTCGAAATTAGCAAACCCGAGCCCGGGAGTGTTTGCGGGCCCACTCGTATTTGGAATCGAGTGGGGCCCACATGTCACATCAACCATCACATCACATGTCACCTTTAGTTGCTTTAGGTTGATGTGTTTAGGTGAGTTGGTGAAAGTGTGTAATACACTCCAAAGTCAAAGCAAATGTGTGACATATACCAAATCCATTTTTTTGGTATATCATTATTATTTGTTTTGAAACAAATAGACACATGCTTCTATTTCTCTCTCCATTCCCGAATGCAGTGAAGATTTTTCCCTTTCCATTTTCTTTCTTTTGCCGTGAGGTTCTAAGAAGGAGATAGAAAGATTTTTGTTGCAAAGTCTTTCATAGAGCTAGCACTCATCAAGGATCATATCAAGGTGATAGGGAAACCTATTCAATAGCTTGGAAAGACAAAACAAAGCTTGGAGCTTGTGCTTTCATCTTGGCCGAATTCTTGGACTGATTGGAGGAGAAATTTTTTTGTTTGAAGCATCCATACACCGCTCAATGTAAGTGTGTTTTCCGCCTCACTTCTTTGTTATTCATTTATGATTTTATGCTTATTTGATCTTAGGACTAATCATAGAAACCAACACACATAACTAAGTCATGACAAATCATTAACTGAGTTACGAAGTAAAAAAACTATTTAAGGTAATTTCTAATTTATTAAACTACATGCATCCAATGTATTAGTTTAATAAATCTGTGGTGCAATGACAAACATTGGTTAAATGAGATTTTATCACATCCTGAATACAATATTCATTAAATGGATAAGGATATATAGTGTGATCTCGTATCAGGCCATCTTTTACAATAAGGAACAAGCATCTAATGCTTATGTGATAAAAACTCATATAGGACGGTTCTAAGTTATTTAGTTAACCGAATATTTTCTTAATGTTTATATTTTTATCAATGACACTACTAGTCATATTAAAATATGTAACAACTGTTTATAAAGAATAAGTAACTATCCAATAGTCACAAGTTCTGATATCAAATATCAAAACAATCATTAAACATTATTTTAATTAACTAGACGGGAGATCTGATATCCAATACCTATAGTTGTCATATTGTGAGAATCAATATTCTCTATACACAACTATATACATCTCATTTCTTAAGCTTTATAATTTACGTTCAATTATTCACAACAATTGCAAATGATTGATTAGCAAACTGTGTTAGACACGTGACTTCTAAAAGTCACTAAAACCAAGAAACGTCATTATAAGATAAACAAATACTAATGGGTTTTCCTAATGCCAGTCAAGAATCTCGAGACATGAACTAATTCAAGTCAATTCTTACTCTATAAGAAACTATTCTTACTAGATAACTATATCCAAAACAGATATCTATTTAGATTATTAATCGTGACTTAGTAACTAAGTCACTAACCATCTTGATTCTTCAAGAAAATCGGAACAACAGTTCCCGATGGTTTGAACTAATCTAACAATATCTAAGTCTATTGTAATTCTAAAACCTATTCTGGAAATACGCAACCATAAGTAAAGTCAGAAAACATATTCAAATAATATGATATGCAGTGGATTAGAAGTATAATCATATAAACAATATAGAATATAGAATATAGGAAAATAAAAAGCAACAAATTCCATAAAATTACACATTTCCTTAGTTATTGATTTTTAACCCATCAATGTCTCCCACTACTTTACGTAATACCGTAATCCCCAACGGAGAATCGGAATTCAATAATTAAATCGAATTCCATAGTGAGAGTAGGATCCCATGAATATATTTCGACTCACAGCTTTGGCACGATCTCGCCTACTTATATTCATTAGGTAGACAACTCATTGTCAATCACTCACCAGTGAGTCCTGATTTTGGTCATGACCGTTTCTCATTATGACAGATTTGGCACGTTCACAATAAGGCGTATCAAGGCTTCACTTGCCAATGACAAACTCAAGCTACCGATGTAGTCCTAAAAGCTTTGGCACGTTCAGGATTTCCACTTTCACTTGAATTTGTCTAGTATCAATATACAACCGGCATGGATAAAATTCTATCAACTACACCCTCACTGCTTTGGCACGATCTCGGATGCAGCCATAGAAAGTTACCCATAAATCGTATTGACAAGACGGAAGAAGAAACATGCATCCAATACACGTTACTTTACAGCCTTATTTTAAGCGGGGATATTCCTCAAGGAAAAATTGCTCCACATCAAATGCAAAATTTTAATCTAAATCATTTTCCAAACAACTCAATTCTACCTTAGAAAACATAACTTAATTTAACCATTAAATTTATGTCACGTTGTAGGACACAGATATTGACGACGCTGTTCTAGGCTCGCGGCCTAGTTGGGAGTACAGAGTAGTGCGCAGGGGAACTAAACCATAGAAATAACATGGAGTCACCACCCGGTGTGAACAGGGAAAATGATTTAAGGCTGCACTCACCCCTCGCAAGGGAAGACCTCAAACCGTTGGGTTCGGAATGGTCCCTTACTTATGCCACTTGTAATGAAAAGATTTGTGCAATAATCTAACCAAGCCTAAGCAACATATATTTCCAATAATAATCTACTCATAAGTTCGCATGTATAAAATAAATCATCATAACGGCAAACATACGATATCACACAATAATCTCATAAACATGTTGAATCATCAAACACGAAAAATAAATAACAACCTAAACATAAACGTAAATTGAACGCCTATTGCGAAAGAAGATAACCAAATCATGCATAGAGGAATAACATACTAATGGCTAAATCATGCTTAAGAAACAAGTAACATCCTAACGACCTAATCATGCTTTAATAAACAAATAACATACTAACAACCTAATCATGCTTGAACACAATCTCACGAACACATCAAATTGAAAAATACAGGAATACAAATAGATGGCAACAGTAAAAGTGTCAATAATGGAATGATATGATTAATTACATAATGCAAGAGAAATCACCCAAGAAGCAATCATGCATGAAATGTGATGAAAATGACTCGGTTCACTGTATATGCGTTCGTGTAGCATTTGAAAATGAGTTCGAACGGTAAATAGAAGGTTCACGTTCGTATAGCATTCGAGAACACGTTCGAATGGGATAAGACCTGATGCATGATAAAACAAAATGCATGCGCGTTCGAGTAGCGTTTGTAAACGCGTTCGAACGGACTGATCAGACTACGTACGTTCTTGTAGCGTTCGGAAACGCGTTCGAACGAGATTACCGAAATGGCATCTGAAACGACACAAACAAATGCATGGATTGAACAAATACACAATGTAGGACCTCGTCTGCCCAATTGAACGCATCTCACATTCAATCGAGTGCACCTCGTCCGGCCTGGCAAACATCGTGGTAAAGGTAGCCTTTAGGCATTTCCCTCGAACAGAGGACCTTTAATCCACCCTAGTTAGCCCATGCGCACAAGAATGTAATGCATGCCTAAATAAAGCAATGATATGCAAAGGGTAAATGACATAATAAAAGGCACGGCAAAACATCGTGGTAAAGGTAGCCTTCAGGCGTTTCCCTCGAATATAGGACCTTTAATCCACCCTAGTTAGCCCATGTGCATTATATTACAATGCATATAAAATAAAGACAATAATATAGGACTTCGTATACTCGATTGAACATATCTCACATTCAACCAAACATACTTCATCCGGCGTGGCGAAGTATTTTCGTAAAGGTAGCCTTTTAGACTTTTCTTCCCTCAAATAGAGAACCTTTAGACCAACATACTAAGCCCATGCGCACTATATCATCAATACACAAGCAGGTAACATGCGGAAAGTAAAAGATGGAATATAAAATGTGAATAATTAACAAACAAGATAAAATAAAGATGTGCTGTTTGCTCAAGTGGTACGTGGAGTTATTTCCCAAGTACAGACTGCACTACCGTCCATTCGGATTCGGCTACGGAATTTACATCTGGGTTTCCATCCTATATACCACAAGAGACGACACATTTTCCCATCCACTCAAAGGCCACAACATGCATCCACAAGAGACTCTCATGCGAAGGAAATAAACAAAAAAAATTAAAAGATGAATGAAAATAAATAAGAAAAGTGCCATCAGGTCTATCCTTTTAAATCGTCTCTCGGAAGTACGGTACATGGTCATCGGAAGGGTTGATGCTCCACAACTCCTCCGGTTCACTGGTTCAATGTTTTCCCTCGCTGTTTCGTTGTTTGAGCCGCAGTTTTCACTCCGTTTCGCTGCTGTTTTGCTGTTGTTTTCATTCACTGTTTTGCGATAGAAGGCTATTATTTTGGGGTGATTTTTTGGTGATTATGATGCAATTTTAGGGGGTGTTTTTCGGTCACTGCAGGGACTGTTTTGGAGGTGATTTTTAGTGTTCAGAATTTGGTAATGACTGGCAGTTTTTGGTGTGGTTTATGCGTGCAGTTTGGGGAATTTTCTGGTCAGTTTATGCGTGCAATGAAGGGTAGTTTTGTGGGTGAATATTACGTCAAGGCAAGGGGTTTTGGTGGTGATGTGTTGCGGCAATGGAGGATGTTTAGGGGGATGAGTATTCGGTTGCTAGAGGGAGGAGGAGAAGAGAATTATTTTGCTAGTTGTTCTTGTCTTAGGCGTGAGGTCTTGGAGAGAGCAAGGGTTGGATTTGTGTTTCTTTTATAGACAAAGGCTAGGGTGAATCCTTGTTTGAAAAGGAATGAGATTTGCTAATAAAGGTGATATCTTTTAATTAGTATTTTTAAGGAAAATATCTTTTAATTAGGGACAAGATTTGGCTTGTTTTGGAAGGTCATATATTTGGTTTACTTTAATTAGGTATGTAATTATTTAGATTTTATTTGATTTGTTTTAATTTCCCATGTGTTAAATATGTGATTTTGTATTTTTGGATGTGTTTTAAGGGATTGGGCGTGTGTGGGCTTTTTTCATTGGGCGTGTGGGCTTGGCTTTGTGGCTAGGTGGGCGTGTGGGCTTGATTGTATTTCAAGGGTCTTGGGCCAAGGTTAAATGGTTTGCGGGGGTTTTGGGCCAAGGTTAAATTGTTTGCGGTTTTGGGCTTAAGGTGTTTTAAAACGGAGGTCCAACAAGCGAGCCCAAAGCTAAACAAGAGAACTAAATCCAACAAAAATCCCAATTTCTGACTTTTCCCTTCCGACGTCTGTTTCCCGCGACTTCTGCGACTTAAAGGGTAGTGTCTCCAAATGAGACTCATCATAGGGACTTATATGCAAAGATGCAGTGCCTACAATCGTCCCCACTTTGATGGGACTTATGTAGTGTGTGACAATGACAATCCTATCAAAGATATGCATGCATTTTTACATACCTGGCTCGCCAGCTGTTGCTTAACTTACTTGTTATCCTGAGATGCTTTTGTTGGACAGTTATGACCCATATCATCACTATTTGTAAAGATCATGGTGTTGTTGTACAAATTAACTATGTGACAAAGGAGATTGCTCTCTTATCATTTGTGATTAGATCACCAAGATGTATAAATGATAGGAGGTCTCTGTGATTTGTTCCTGGATTGAGAAGATATGAGACAGTATCAATCCACGAAGGATAAATCATTAAATATCCCTAGTCAGAGTATTATCGATATTGGACATCGATAATGCGTAAAAGACTAGTATTACACTTGTGCGTGTTTTGAGGCACAACGACATAGTTCTCATATATTTGGGTATAGGATACTCATACAAGTGTAATAGGAGGTTGTGTTTACCGATGGTACGGGAAACAGCTTCGCTCTGGATAGACCCCCTCGGAATTCCATTTGTAGTATGACTATGTGTCTATGGAACTCCGAAATCAGGGTAGGTGTATTTGGTCTTAACCTGAGACTTGCACCGCTAATACTTGCGACAATCAATATACTTTGGTTTTGGTCGTACAGGACTTTAACAGGTTCTGTGTACGCCTCTGCTGGGTATATTGAGCTTCGTAGTGTGTTGGGTGTGATGTCAAGACGGAAATATCACTCCAGTCATAGTGGAGATGATGTCACGTAGGATACGGTACTGGTTCTCTTATGTACTGTAGTAATCGAGATAAAATGATAAGGTCATGTTTATTCGATTATAGAGACTAGTTACCAGACATCCGACATGTGCTTCGTATGGGGCAGACAAAATTCCAGCCCCAGGCCTAGCTCGTGACATCCGATACTGGATTGAAATACGCAATACTACGTAGACTACACCTGATATAGATCAGCTTATTCATGTAAGCATGTTTCTGGAGAATTGGGTAGGCATGGCGCTTTGCTAGAAGCCAACCTTATCTTGTAAATCGGTAAAAACGTAGTACTATGTACTTACGTGTTCGGATAGTCCGACGACCGAATTTACTGCCAACATATCCGGGGATCTCATGGGTCGCTTCCCGAAGATTCCCCGATGACGTATGACTCGCACTTTTATTAATCTGGGATTAATTAGATGACTAGAAAATTAATCTGGGATTAATTACGGAGATATTTTATCTGGGATAAAATATCCATTAAAGAGAGATAACGATTAATTTGGAATTAATCGATTAATTAATAAATTCGATATATTAAACGAAATTGGATTTCGACGCGAAATTGAAATTGGATTTTAATTCGGGCAAATAAGTTAATTTAGAATTAATTCGTTAGCGACGTGAATAATGATTTCGCTAGGCATAATCATTTAATTACGTCGCAATGGAAAATTTGTTAATTTGGAATTAGCGAACCCGAGCCCGGGATTGTTTGCTAGTGCATTCGCATTTCGAATTCGAGTGCGGCAAGTAAGTCAAATCAAGCGTCGAATCGCTAGTCACATCAAGCGTCAAATCATTAGTCATTTTGAGTGATGTGACAACTTGTCACTTGATTGATTGAGTGATGTGACTTGATGGAAGTGGTTGGAAAGCTTTTTGAAAGCTTGATTGACATATATTATTATTTTATGTTTTGGTATATGTTGAATTGATTTTAGAAATCAATTAACATTTACACAACTTCCATTCTCTCTCTATGGTTCACGGTTTTTGGAGCCATAACCAACACACTCTCTTCTTCATCTCTCACGCCCACAATCTCTTCTGTTTTCTGTCCAAAAATGCCGAGAATAAAGAGGTGAAGCCATGGTGATTTTGTGGCAAAATCACTAAGTGCTAGCACACCAAAGGGTACATGCAAAGGTGATAGGGAACTAACTTCGTGAGCATGGAACAACCACCCAAAAGCTTGGAGCTTGGACCGAAAATGGAGGCCAAAATTTCAGCTCATTGCCGAGACAACAAGCAGCAAAACCAGTGCGTTTGCCAAGCACTCTTGGAGGGAGAAAATGATTTTGTTCTTCACCGCATCGCCTCAACCGATCATTGTGAGTATTCCGTAACTTCCTTTGATGTATTCACTTTGTATTTTCATTGCTTGATAATGATCTTGGGATGCTTAGCAAATTCCAACAATGGTATATATGAGCAAGGTTGAGCATGAAAATATATTAGGGTTAAAATTGGGTAAAATGAATTTGAGCATGATTTAATGAAATTGGATGATTTAGTATGCTTAAATGTTGTTGAATTGAAGATTGATTGGATCAATTTCAAGAAATATTGTTTGGAACAATTTTGCCCAAATTTTAAGCTTGGCCGAAAATACATGATGCCCTAATTGTCTTGGATTTTTTGATTTTGATTCATTGGATGAGTTGGAAATCAATTGGGAATGTTGATTTAATGTTGAATTTGATTCAATTGGATTGGATTTAAAATTGGACATAAAACCCCCATTTAGCCGATACTTTGATAAGCATGATTGGGTTTGATTTTTTGATCAAAATGTGTTGGACACTAATTGATGTAATTGAGCATGATTAGTTGTGTAAATTGATTATTTGGAAATATTGATTTATGTAATTAATTATGCTATACACTTTAGTTTAATTAAATATGAAATTTGGAATTTTTTGTGTTTAATTAAATGGGCTTAAATTGGATTTGGGCTTATATTGTTGTAAATGGGCTAATTGGGTTTGGTTGTACCAAGTTAGGTTTAGGCTAAATTGGTTGGATCCAATTGGGCCCAAAACCGCTTCCAAAAAGCCCAAATGCGACTAATGGACCTTTAATTATTTAATTGGGCCTAAGGGGCCTAAATTGATTTCTAGGCTTATTGGGTTATTCCTTGATTGGGCTTTGGTTATTGGGTTTGACCCAAGTTGACCAAAAGTCCACGCCTAAAAGAAATTAATTGAAAGCCCATTGGACTTTAATTAAATTAACGTTGGACGTTAATCGGGCTTTGAGACCCGTAACGATTAAATTTGGAATTTAAATCGTAAAAGGTTTATTAATAAAGTGTAATATTTAATTTGGAATTAAATAACGAATTAGTATTAAATACAAATTGAATTGGATTTAATTATGTAGTTTAATTTAATTCAAGAATTCATACTTTGAGTACTTATTCGCAAAACGAGTTTGACTCGCGCAAAATCAAATCGTTGTTTGAACATTGGATGGTCATTAATTATCAGATTAATTAATTTGATTAGATTGATTGATAACATGCTTGTGTGAATACATGGTTGCGATGCATGAATAATGTATATCAGATGGATATTAGATGGGTGGGGCAATTTTAGAAATTATTGTAATAAATTTGGAATTTATTAATTGGACCTGCGTGTCCAGCCTATTACCTCCATACTCTTTGTATTTCTCTTCTCACCTATTCCCCGCAATGTAAATGAGGTTTCTTTAGAAGTGTAGTGTAATGGGTAGAAGTAAATACTTGTGCTAGCGGGAGAGAGGAAATGGAGAGATTTGATCTAGGATCAATGTGTAAAGTATCTATCCGCATATCATTATTATTTAATTATACGCGCTTTATTATGTATTTAGAATGCATGTTTAAGGGTGTATGATGATGAGACCTTAACAAAGATAATAAATTGGTTGCCAATTTGTACTCGAAAAACCCTCGCAAAATATTAAGCGTTTTTCCTTCCATTGAGTGATTCTTACTCAAGATCTAAGACTGGCATTGGTTTGTTGGCCAAAGTCAAGACCTTTGTCCGTCGAGGATGTGTTTGAATCACGAAGGCTTTGTTTCATATTGGTGTCTTGTCCAAGTTGTGGTTTGTTGGCCAAAGTCAAGACCACTTCTTGTCCATCGACATTGATTACGAAGCTTTCCATGGTCAATGGGTCGCGCTTAACTGGGATCACTAAGTTTGTTGTGCCAAAACCAAGGCTTAGTTGATTCAGAGGAATAAGGTTAGGCAATATATTGGATATATTGGCATATATAAGATATATGTTTCGGACTTGGATGTCCCCCTACTGGATCTAGGAATTGGATGGGATCCAATTGATCTTAGAGATCTACCTAGTTAATTATCATACAATTTGTTGGCCAAAGTAAAGATTGTGTGATATTTAACGGGATCCTAGCCCACTAGGAAACACGGTTTCCCGAGTACTCGACAGAGGGTTAGAGGCTCGCCGAAAAATAGTGGGAGGCAAGAATTGAATTTGTAATATTCGTTTAATAACTTGCCATACGCGCTCAAACAAATATCATTCGTCAAAGATAAATTAAATGTTAGTTGGACTAATATTTAAAACGTTGTTTTACAAACAGTTGGACTGTATTCAAACTAATTAAATTATAATTGATTAAATAGTTGGACTATAGTAATCATTATAATAAATAGTACCAAAATCGTTGATTAAATAGTTGGACTATTAGAATCAAGATAAAATTGAAAGATTGGCATTTAAAACAAAATCATGGGGAAAATGTATTTAAATGGTTTAATTTTCAAATTGGGAATAATTTCAGGATAGTCCTGAAAAATGAAGAAGTTACTTTATTTGATAAAATAACATATTAGTCCTAAGCCCGGAGTTAAGCAAATAGTAGAGCATAATCTTTAGAAGATTTAAGTGATGATGACTTTAGTGCTTAATCCATTAAACTTGTCAATAGACTCCTTAATTTCTTTATCAGAACTAAGTATTAGATCCTTAAAGTATGATATTGAAATTGAAGGATCTTCATAAATCTATATTTAGATTTTAGAAGTAATAAATTGCAATAAATAACTCTTGGAGAGTTAATGACTATTCTCAAGGAAACAAAGTCAAAGTTTGCAATAAGGCAAGTAGCGCAAGGCGCACCTTACTTCGATATTCTAGAAGCCCAAGGCTTGGCCAAAGGCTTCTAGAATATGGAAAAGGGCAAAGGAAAAATCATTATTATCTTCTGGGAAGATAAAGGACATATCCCAAAATGTCTGCCTAAATTGTTGCAAACGGGATCGCGGAAGCGTGACTGCCGTTTGGACAAAGCAGACATGAAGGAACTGAGGATGAGCAAGGCTCTAACTTCAAATATGTTTGTCATAAATATGTTCACTACTAGTATTAAAATTGGATTTTAAATACTTAGTGTGATACATAAATATGTATTGATGTTCAGAATCTGCTATGAGCAGGATACTGACTTCAGTTGAGATTATTCTGCGAATCGGAAACGGGACGAAAGTCTCTGTTTTAACCGTAGATACCTAAATTTAGGAACTACCTTCGGGTGTGTCCCTAAATTTGGAAACTGTTATAATTTAACTAGTTTGACTAGAAACATTATCTTTATATCAGTGTTTAATCCGTTGAGGATTTACCTTTATATTCTAGAACACTAAAGTGTTTTATTATATAAATATGATATTGAGATAAACACATTTGATGTGAAATACAGCATTTATATTTTGAATATAAATAAATCTCAAACATATAACATGACAAATAAACAGCTCAAACTGATTTGATCAGAAGAAACTTAAAAGTGGCATTGTTGTCTGGGACACAATTAAACAAGAATCGTATATCCATACTTTCCAAGAGTAGGTACTAGGACAAATTTGATTATAATCAAATAAAGTCTACGAATCTAGTTTATTGGGCAAAGTGCCTAAAACACTATTTACTTGGTAAAAGTGCAAATGCCACAGATCTGTTAGCCCTAGTTCATAGTGAAACAAGTGGGCCCATCTCTAGCTAGGCTAGAGGTGGATATGAATATTTCGTGACCTTTACGGATGTGGCATCGCGTTATGGTTATGTGTTTCTTTTGAAACACAAATCGGAAACTTTTAGAGTTTCGACACGAAATAGACAAACAGATCGGCTAAAGTATAAAATCGTCACGGTTAGACCATGATGAAAATTCTTAAGCAATAAGTTTCTAATATACTTGAAAGAGTATAGTATTCTTTCAATGAGGACTCCTCCCGGAACATGTCATTTTGACGATGTGTCCGAACTGAGAAACCGAATTTTGTTGGACATGATAAAGTTAATCATGAGTCGCTCTGAGCTACCATTTCCTTCAACGGATACACATAAACAGTACAGAACTTATTTTGAATAAGGTTCCATAAAAATCTGTTTGACAGACTTCTTATTAGATATGAACAGAAAAGAAACCAAGTTTCTCATTCCTGATAATTTGGGAATGCTAGGCATATGTTTGGATGATACCAAACTAAAACCCAAATTGGATAAGTGCCAATTGTAGGTTATCCTAGGGAAACCATAAGTATAGTACTTATACAACTCACATGAGAACAATTTAATTGTTGCTCACCATGCGGTTTTCCTAAGAGGAATACTTATATGCAGTGGTAAGTGGAAGGATAGTAAAACTCGAAGAATATCGGAGTAATACTATTCAAGGTACCGATTCCTAATGGAACACTAATAGTTCATCAAGGATGAAACTATACCAATAATCTTCGAATACACAAGAACCGAGTATGTCGGAGAGAGTCAGAAAACAACCTGGGGTATGGGTTTCTGATCTCACCTCATAAAGATGTCAATCTTATTGAGGTATACCAACTGACTACATATGAGGAAGTGATACAAGGTATCGACTCCCTAATTATGGCAAAATGCCATGACATCCGAAATGGATTCCATGTATACCAACTATGTTTAGACACTAGTTGTTGTACCACAAGGCATTTTGCCTATTGGTACAATATAAGTCTTCAAGGAAGACATACGTGGAAGGCAATATACCAACTTACTAAGCTAGGCTTGTAGCGAAAAGGTATCGTTATCAACATTGTGTTGATTACAACGAAATATTTTAACTGTTGCCACGGTAAATCCATTTGGATAATGCTTGCTAATGATTCATGTTTCATTTATGAAATATGATAGCTGAATGCCAAAACCACTTTCCTTAACGGAAACCTTTTGGAGGATGTTTTCAACATTCTGGCGGTTTTGTCGTACCAAAACTAGCAAACAAGGTTTGCAGGTTATTCCATCCATGTTTGGATTGAAGCAAGCATTAGGTTCTTGGAATTATCATTTTGATGTAATCATAATAGTTTATGATTTAATTCAAAACGAAAATGATTCTTTTGTATATAAGGAGGTTGGTGGGAGCGCACTGACAGTGAATGTCCTATAAATAATGATAATATGTCATTTCTTGGAAATGAAATTCCCATAATAACAATTGGCGAAAGCTTGGCTTTCGAGAAAATTCTCCTTAGAATTCTTGGAGAAACACCTTTATTCTAGGACTATTGAGATAGATTTAAAGTTGTTAAAACTCTCCGAGAACTCGTACATTGAAAATGTACACGACCTGGTGTCTCATACGCTTTGAGCATATGGAGTCACAAACAGGCCAATCCAAGTGATAGTCACTGGATTGATATTAAGAACATCCATTAGTTTCTTAGAGAACTAAGGATGATGTCTTATACTATGGAGATGGAGAACTTGAAGTGATTGGGATCACTACTGCAAGTTTCCTAAACCGATAAAAACGTCTATAATTCACAAAAGGTACTAAACAGTTTGAATAACGGAACAGTGAGCTGGAAATCTTCCAAGCAAGATACTGTTACCGAATAAATAACAAATGTGGGTTATTCCCGCAGTTGAGGTAGTAAAAGAAGCCTTCTGGGTCGATACTAAATCTAATTAGATTAGATATAGTTCTTTTAGCAGCTGAGCTAGGCTACAGCGCAGGCTAAAGAATTAATGGTCTCATCAACGATCCAGATACATACTTCGATTATTCATCTGATTCGTTTGGATCATACATCGTGGCGATGTGATGATCGAATAAATCGCATCAGACGATAATCATGCAAATCCACTGACGAAAGCCTTTTCTCATCAATTTGAGTGAACCGTACATAGTTCAGGTGTAAGACACTCGAGAGACTGGCTATAGGCCAAGTGGGAGATTGTTGGACAGTTATGATCCATAGCGTCACTATTTGTACAGATCATGGTGTTGTTGTACAAATTAACTATGTGACAAAGGAGATTGCTCTCTTATCATTTGTGATTAGATCACCAAGATGTAGAAATCATAGGAGGTCCCTGTGATTTGTTCCTGGATTGAGAAGATATGAGACAGTATCAACCCATGAAGGATAAATCATTAAATATCCCAAGTCAGAGTATTATCGAGATTGGACATCGATAATGCGTAAAAGACTAATATTACACTTGTGCGTGTTGTAAGGGCACAACGACATAGTTCTCATATATTTGGGTATAGGATACTCATGCAAGTGTAATAGGAGGTTGTGTTTACCGATGGTACGGGAAACAGCTTCGCTCTGGATAGACCCCCTCGGAATTCCATTGGTAGTATGACTATGTGTCTATGGAAGTCGGAAATCAGGGTAGGTGTATTTGGTCTTAACCTGAGACTTGCACCGCTAATACTTGCGACATTCAATATACTTTGGTTTTGGTCGTCCAGGGCTTTAACATGTTCTGTGTACACCTCTGCTGGGTATATTGAGAATCATAGTGTGTTGGGTGTGCTGTCACGATGGAAGTATCACTCCAGTCATAGTGGAGATTATGTCACGTAGGATACGGTACTGGTTCTCTTATGTACTGTAGTCATTGGGATAAAATGACAAGGTCATGTTTATCCGATTATAGAGACTAGTTACCAGACATCCGACATGTGATTCGTACGGGGCAGACACAATTCCTGCCCCAGGCCTAGCACGTGACATCCGATACTGGATCGAAATACGTAATACTACGTATACTACACCTGATATAGATCAGCTTATTCCTGTAAGCATGTTTCTGGAGAATTGGGTAGGCATGGCGTTTTGCTAGAAGCCAACCTTGTCTTGTTTGCGAGTGCATTCGCATTTCGAATTCGAGTGCGGCACGTAAGTCAAATCAAGCGTCGAATCACTAGTCACATCAAGCGTCAAATCATTAGTCACTGTGAGTGATGTGACAACTTGTCACTTGATTGATTGAGTGATGTGACTTGATGGAAGTGGTTGGAAAGCTTTTTGAAAGCTTGATTGACATATATTATTATTTTATGTTTTGGTATATGTTGAATTGATTTTAGAAATCAATTAACATTTACACAACTTCCATTCTCTCTCTATGGTTCACGGTTTTTAGAGCCAAAACCAACACACTCTCTTCTTCATCTCTCACGCCCACAAGGGCTGTTTCTCTTCTGTTTTCTGTCCAGAAATGCCGAGAATAAGGAGGTGAAGCCATGGTGATTTTGTGGCAAAATCACTGAGTGCTAGCACACCAAAGGGTACATACAAAGGTGATAGGGAACTAACTTCGTGAGCATGGAACAACCACCCAAAAGCTTGGAGCTTGGACCGAAAATGGAGGCCAAAATTTCAGCTCACTGCCGAGACAACAAGCAGCAAAACCAGTGTGTTTTCCGAGCACTCTTGGAGGGAGAAAAAGATTTTGTTCTTCACCACATCGCCTCAACCGATCATTGTGAGTATTCCGCAACTTCCTTTGATGTATTCACTTTGTATTTTCATTGCTTGATAATGATCTTGGGATGCTTAGCAAATTCTAACAACTTTGACCTTTGGGCTTTGTTCCCAAATTATATTGAATATGGGCTTTATTCCCGAACTACGTTGAGAGAGGGCTTTATTCCCCTGGGCTTTATTCCCGAGCTGTTTTGAAAGTGGGCTTTATTCCTCTAGGCTTTGTTCCTGAACTGTGTTGAAAGTGGGCTCTATTCCTCTAGGCTTCGTTCCCGAACTGTGTAAAGATAGGGCTTTATTCCCCTGGGCTTATTTCCTGAACTGTGTTGAGATAGGGCTTTATTCCCCTGGGCTTTATTCCTGAATTGTGTTAAGATAGGGCTTTATTCCCCTGGGCTTTATTCCCGAGCTGTGTTGAAAGTGGGCTTTATTCCCCTGGCTATACTGAATGTGAGCTTTGTTCCCGAATTTGCTGAATGTGGGCTTTATTCCTGATCTGTTGATTGTGAGTGGGCTTTGTTCCCTGGCTGTACTGAATATGGGCTTTGTTCCCGAATTGTGTTGACTGTGGGCTTTGTTCCCGAACTTGCTGAATGTGGGCTTTATTCCCGATCTGTTGATTGTGAGTGGGCTTTGTTCCCTGGCTGTACTGAATATGGGCTTTGTTCCCGAATTGTGTTGACTATGGGCTTTGTTCCCGAACTTGCTGAATGTGGGATTTATTCATGAACTGTGTTGACTGTGGGCTTTGTTCCCGAAACTGTTTGTCTTTGCTGCCTTTTTCTTTTCTTCAAAACCTGTAAACAACAACAAAACAAAAAATTGCGTGCATGTGAGGTGTATGCATGTATGCATGGCTGTGTTTCCCATTCCGATGGGTTAGGTCTTCCTTGTGCTCTTTGGTGTCCTTCGTCTGTAACTGTTTTTGGTCGCCCCATGGGCCTGCTTATAATTTCTTTCTGTCAATTCTCTTTGGTGATTGCTCAGTCTTCTTTGATTATGTGACTCAATATCTTGTTACGTCCCTGATTTGCGAGGTGGTAGACCGGTCGCCCCCAGCATTGGCTTAGCTTTCTGTTCTTCGCATCTTGTACTAGGTCGAAGTAGATCATGTGATGTGACATTCCAAAACTGTTAGTGATGTGGGCCTCGACCCTGGGACTCATCCCCAAAACTGATGATGATGCTGATATGGGCCTCAACCCTGGGACTCATCCTAAAACTGATATTGGTGCCGATGTGGGCCTCAACCCTGGGACTCATCCCCAAACTGATACTGATGTGGGCCTCGCCCCAAAAATGATGCTGATGTGGGCCTCGACCCCATGATTCATTCCTGAAACTGATGACACTGTATTGTTGCTGCTTCTGGTTGGCTTTCTTTTGCAGCTTTCTCTTTTTCTTCTTTGAAACCTGTTATTACAAAATAGAACAAACACAAAAAGAATGCAAATATGTTACGTGTATGCATGTATGCATGAATGAATTTTCTATTCTGTTGGGTTAGGTCTTCTGCCAGTCCTCCTGGTGATCGCTCGGCCTTTTCTTCCTCAGGCGAAATACTGCTTCAATCTATCCATGTTGATTGGCTCAGTGAACTCATTCCCTTCCAAATTTGACAGTCTCACTGCCCCGTTTCCTAATTTCTAAATGGCTACCTTGTCTTTTCTGCTTGCTTCTTTTGGGAATTCCCCGTGTTCTAAGTATCGATGAATATCATAGTTCCAGGGTTGAATTCTTTTGTCAAATATACTCATGTTGCAGGTTGAAAGGAAGAGACTCAGGCAAGTAAAAGAAATGAATGTCTTTATTATCATTAAGAAAAGGTTCGAACAAGTAGACAAAATCAATGTCTTTATTAAAAATGCAGGATCAAATAAACTAGGAGGAACAGCTTCATCATTCACAGCATTGCCTTGTCCCTTGACTTATGGTTTTCCACTGTTGTCATCCCCTATCATGAAAGAAACTGGGTGGTTGAGAGTTTGAAGGACAAAGCTTTCGGGCAAGCCGGAGTTGATCATGTAGGTGGGTGGTGGAACGGAGTGGTAGTTGGGTAGAGGGTTTCTGTGTGTGTTGGGTTGTTCTTTTTCCGGATCGGGTATTTTATGAGAGTCAATAAGGTTTTGGATCTCATGCCTAAGGCGGGTGCAGTTGTCAGTGTCATGGTTTTTTTCTTGATGAAAGTAACAGTACAGGTTTAGGTTGAGGTACGGTGGCACAGGGTTCAGAAATGGCCTAGGTTCCAAAGGTTTTAGAAGTCCTTGCATCTTCAGCTTTTCAAACACCTTTGACAAAGGTCTACCAAGATCGGAGAACCGCCTGTTTCAGACGGTAGTGACCTCAGCAGTAGCGGGCTTGGTCTCAGAAGGCCCCCCAAAAGTCCTTCTATTATGGCCATAAAATTTTCTATTCTCATCTTCTTCCTCTTCAATGTCCATGACAGTTTCCATTAATTGTCGAAAATCAGCAATCATGGAGGTCATCCTCCTCAGCTTGCCATAAATAGAGGGCTTAGTGCCCTTGATGATCATTTTGATCTGGTCCTTCTCCGAATGACGAGTCTGTATTTTCATAAGCTGGCTCCTCCAGCGATCTACATACTCTTTGAAACTTTCCTCCGGCTTCTGCTTGGTATTCTCCAAGTCACGAAGCGACAAATCGATCTCTAAATCTATGACATATTGTTTTAGAAAGGCGTCTGCTAATGCCCTCCAATCATCATTGACCTTTCTCTCCAGGCCATGATACCACACTACGGGTGCCCCTTCTAGCGACATCCCGAACATCTTCTGAACTTGACGCTGCGACAGGCCTACTGAACTCATCACTGAAACATATTGTCGGACTTCCATAGACACATAGTCATACTACCAATGGAATTCCGAGGGGGTCTATCCAGAGCGAAGCTATTTCCCGTACCATCGGTAAAACACAACCTTATATTACACTTGCATGAGTATCCTATACCCAAATATATGAGAACTATGTTGTTGTGCCCTCACAACGCGCACAAGTGTAATACTAGTCTTTTACGCATTTATCGATGTCCAATCTCGAAAATGCTCTGACTAGGGATATTTAATGATTTATCCTTCGTGGACTGATACTGTCTCATATCATTCTCCGTCCAGGAACAAATCATAGGGACCTCTCATCATTTATACATCTAGGTGATCTAATCACAAATGATAAGAGTGCAATCTCCTTTGTCACATAGTTAATTTGTACAACAACACCATGATCTGTACAAATAGTGACGCTATAGGTCATAATTGTCCAACAATCTCCCACTTGGCCTATAGCCAGTCACTTGAGTGTCTTACACCCGAACTATGTACGGTTGGCTCAAACTGCTAAGAAAAGGCTTTCGTCAACGGATTTCCATGATTATCGTCTGATGCGATTTATTCGATCATCACATCGCCGAGATGTATGATCCGAACGAATCAGATGAATATCGAAGTATGTATCTGGATCGTTGATAAGACCATTAATTCTTTAGCCTGTGCTCAAGCCTAGCTCAGCTGCTAACAGAATTATATCTAATCTAATTAGATTTATTATCGACCCAGAAGGCTTCTATTGCCGCCTCAGCTGCAGCAATAACCCGCATTTGTTGTTTATTCGGTAACAGTATCTTGCTTGGAAGATTTCTAACTCACTGTTCCATTATTCAAACTGTATAGTACCGTTTGCGACTTATAGTCGTTTTATCGGTTTAGGAAACTTGCTACAGTGATCCCAGTCACTTCAAGTTCTCCATCTCCACAGATTAAGACAGCATCCTTAGATCTCTAAGATACTAACGGATGTTCTTATCATCAATCCAGTGACTATCACTTGGATTGGCCTGTTTGTGAATCCATATGTTCAAAGCGTATGAGACAACAGGTCGCGTACATTTTTCAATCTACGAGTTCTCAGAGAATTTTCGCAAGCCAAGCTTTCGCTGATAGTTTATATGGGAATATCATTTCCAAGAAATGACATATTATCATTATTTTATAGGACAGCCACTGTCAGTGCGCTCCCACTAAACCTCTTATATACACAAGAATCATTTTCGTTTTGAATTAAATCATACACCATTATGATTACATCAAAACGATAATTCCAAGAACCTAAGCTTGCTTCAATCCAAATATGGATCGAATAACCTGCAAACGGTGTTTGCTAGTTTTGGTACGACAAAACTGACAGGATGTTGTAAACATCCTCCTAAAGGTTTCCTTTTCAGGAAAGCGATTTTCCCGTAAAGCTGACATATTTCATAAATGAAACATACAGCGTTAGCAAGCATTATCCTAATGGATTTACCTTGGCAACAGGTAAAAGGTTGAATCCTAATCAACATAAAGTTGATAACGATATCTTTCCGCTAAAAGCCTAGCTTTATACGTTGGTATGTTTCCATCCATGTATGTCTTCCTTGAAGACTTATAGTATCAATAGGCACAATGCCTTGCGGTACTTCAACTAGTATCCAAACTTGTTGATATACATGGAATCCATTTTGGATTCATGACACTTTGTCATAATAGGGAGTCGATACCTTGTATCACTTCCTCATTCGTAGTCAGTTGGTATACCTCAAAAGATTGACATCTTTATGAGGTGAGATCAGAAACCCATACCCCAGGTAGGGGTGGGCAAAAAAACCGACCGAACCGAACCAACCGCAAACCGAACCAAACCGGACCGAATTTACGGTTTTTTTCTAACTGTTCGGTTTGCGGTTCGGATTGACCCATCCCAAATGGTTTGCGGTTCGGTTCAGGAGCTAATCCGAACCGCACCTGTTAAACCGAACCGAACCGTTATAATTAAAAAAATTATATATTTTTATAAAAAAAAATTGTAATTTTCTTTTAATTTTATTCTATGTTTTCTTTTTATTAGTATGTTACTACTTTTATTCTTAAATTTGTTGTTAATATATTTATTTGTTAATACTTTTATTCTTCAATTTATTTGTTAATACTTTTATTCTTAAATTTTTTGTTTTATGGTAGCATCATTATTCTTGAAAGTAAGATGTTTTATTTGTCTCTTAATTAGAATATAATGATAGCATCATTATTCAAGGTAATTTTTAAAAAATACAAGAATTAATTTTGCCTCATTTTTCAATCCTTAATGGAGTGCATGTGTTCCCTGGAGTCACAGCTTACACCATAGCACTTCATACTATTTGTTGGATAGACTTTTTTTTTTTTTTTGTCTTCAATTAATTGGATGAAAATTTATTTTAAATATAATAATCCGTAAACCGAACCGAACCAATCCGTAAACCGCTGGTTTAAAAAATTTTCAATCCGAACCAAACCGTTATTTAATGGTTTGGTTTGAGAGGTAAAAAATCCGAACCGTAAAATATGGTTTGGTTCGGTTTTTAGCAAAAACCGAACCAAACCGAACCGCGCCCACCCCTAACCCCAGGTTGTTTTCTGACTCTCTCCAACTACGTGGTTCTTGTGTATTCGAAGATTATGGGTAATAGTTTCATCCTTGATGAACTATTAATGTTCCATTAAGATTCGGTGCCTTGAACAGTATTACTCCGATTTTCATCGAGTTTTACTATCCTTCCACTTACCACTGCATATAGGTATTCCTCTTAGGAAAACCGCATGGTGAGCAACAATTAAATTGTTCTCATGTGAGTTGTATAAGTACTATACTTATGGTTTCCCTAGGATAACCTACAATTGGCACTTATCCAATTTGGGTTTTAGTTTGGTATCATCCAAACATATGCCTAGCATTCCCAAATTATCAAACATAAAGTTGATAACGATATCTTTCCGCTAAAAGCCTAGCTTTATACGTTGGTATGTTTCCATCCATGTATGTCTTCCTTGAAGACTTATAGTATCAATAGGCACAATGCCTTGCGGTACTTCAACTAGTATCCAAACTTGTTGATATACATGGAATCCATTTTGGATTCATGACACTTTGTCCATAATAGGGAGTCGATACCTTGTATCACTTCCTCATTCGTAGTCAGTTGGTATACCTCAAAAGATTGACATATTTATGAGGTGAGATCAGAAACCCATACCCCAGGTTGTTTTCTGACTCTCTCCAACTACGTGGTTCTTGTGTATTCGAAGATTATGGGTAATAGTTTCATCCTTGATGAACTATTAATGTTCCATTAAGATTCGGTGCCTTGAACAGTATTACTCACTCCGATATTCATCGAGTTATACTATCCTCCCACTTACCACTGCTTATCGGTATTCCTCTTAGGAAAACCGCATGGTGAGCAACAATCTAATTGTTCTCTTGTGAGGCGTATAAGTACAATACTTATGGTATCCCTAGGATAACCTACAATTGGCACTTATCCAATTTGGGTTTTAGTTTGGTATCATCCAAACATATGCCTAGCATTCCCAAATTATCAGGAATGTGAAACCCGGATTCTTTCCCGTTCATATCTAATATGATATCTTTCAAATAGATTATTATGGAACCTTATTCTAAATAAGTTATGCACTATTAATGCTTATTCGTTGAAGGAAGTGGTAGCTCAGAGCGACTCATGATTAACCTTATCATGCTAACAAAATTCGGTTACTCAGTTCGGACACACCGTCAACTTGACGTGTTCCGGGAGGAGTCCTCATTTGAAAGAATATTATAACCTTTCAGGTATATAAGAAACTTATTGTTTAAGTATTTTCCATTACGGTATTACCGTGACGGTATAATACTATAGCTGATCTGTTTGTCTATTTCGTGTCGAAACTTAAAAGTTTCTGATTTGTGTTCTAAAAGAAACACATAACCGTCACGCGATGCCACATCCGTAAAGGTCACGAAATATTCATATCCATCTCTAGCCTATCTAGACATGGGCCCACTTGCTCTACTATGAACTAAGGCTAACAGATCGATGGCATTTACACTTTTACCAAGTAAAGTTGTTTTAGGCACTTTGCCCAATAAACTAGATTCGTAGACTTTATTTGATTAGAATCAAATTAGTCCGAGTACCCACTCTTCGAAAGTGTGGATATACGATTCTTGTTTAATTGTGTCCCAGACAACAATGCCACAATTAGTTTCTTTTGATCAAATCAGTTGAGATATTTGTTTGTCATGTTATATGTTTGAGATATTATTTATTTCAAATATAAATGATGTTATTCACATCTAATGTGTATATCTCAATATCATCTTTATATAATGAAACACTTTAGTGTTCTAGAATATAAAGGTTCACCCGCAGCGGGTTAAACACTGACATAAAGATAATGTATCTAGTCAAACTAGTTACATTATAACAGTTTCCAAAATTAGGTACACACCCGAGGTTAGTTCCTAAACTTAGGTATCTACGGTTAAAACAGTGACTTTCGTCCCGTTTCCGATTCGCAGATTTATCTCAATTGAAGTCAGTATCCTGTTCAAAATAGATTCTGAACATTAATACATATATTTATTTTATGTACCACACTAGGTATCTAAAATCCAATTTTAATACTAGTCATGAACATATTTATGACAATCATATTTGAAGTCAGAGCCTTGCTCGTTCTTCAATTCCTTCATGTCTGCTTTGTCCAAACGGAAGTCACGCTTCCGCGATCCCGTTTGCCACAATTAAGCAGACATTTTGGGATATGTCATTTATCTTCCCAGAAGATTATAATGATTTTGCCTTTTGCCCTTTTCATATTCCAGAAGCCTTTGTCCAAGCCTTGGCCTTCTAGAATATCGAAGTAAGGTGCGCCTTGCGATACTTGCCTAATTGCAAACTTTGACTTTATCTCATTGAGAATAATCATTAACTCTCCAAGAGTTATTATTGCAATATTAGTACTTCTAAAATCTAAGGATAGATTCTTTGAAGATCCTTCAATTTCAGTATCATACTTTAAGGATCTAATTAAGGAGTATACAGCGGTAAGTATAATGGATTAAGCACTAAAGTCATCATCACATAAATCTTCCAAATATTATGCTCTACTATTTGCTTAACTCCTAACTTAGGCATAATACGTTATTTTATCAAATAAAGTAACTTATTATTTTCCAGGACCATCCTGAAATTATTCCCAATTTTGAAAATTAAACCATTTAAATACATTTTCCCTAGGATTATGTATTAAACGTCAATCTTTCAATTTTATCTTGATTTAATAGTCCAACTATTTAATCAACGATTAAGGTACTATTTATTATAATGATTACAATAGTCCAACTATTTAATCAACTATAATTTAATAGATTAAAATCAATTATATTGATTATTATAATCCAATTATAAAATCAACTATAAATTAATAGTTTGAATATAGTCCAACTATTTATTAAAAACAACATTTTAAATATAGTCCAACTAACATTTAATTTATTTGACGAATGATATTTGAATGAGCGCGTATGGCAAGTAATTAATGAATATTGCAAATTCAATTCTTGCCTTACACTATTTTTCGGCGAGCCTCTAACCCTCTGTCGAGTACTCGGGAAACCGTGTTTCCTAGTGGGCTAGGATCCCGTAAATATCACACAATCTTGACTTTGGCCAACAAATTGTATGATAATTAACTAGGTAGATCTCTAAGATCGATTAGATCCAATCCAATTCCTAGAACCGGTAGGGGGACATCCAAGTCCGAAACATATATCTTATATATGCCAATACATCCAATGTATTACCTAACCTTTTTCCTCTGAATCAACTAAGCCTGGCTTTGGCACAACAAACTTAGTGATCCCAGTTAAGCGCGACCCATTGACCATGGAAAGCTTCGTAATCAATGTCGATGGACAAGAGGTGGTCTTGACTTTGGCCAACAAACCACAACTTGGACAAGACACCAATATGGAACAAAGCCTTCGTGATTCAAACAAATTTAATCGTTACGGGTCTCAAAGCCCGATTAACGTCCAACGTCAATTTAATTAAAGTCCAATGGGCTTTTAATTAATTTCTTAAGGCGTGGACTTTTGGTCAACTTGGGTCAAACCGAATAACCAAAATCCAATCCGGGAATTACCCCATAAGCCCAGAAATCAATTTAGGCCCATTAGGCCCAATTAAACTTTAAAAGTCTATTAAGTCACATTGGGCTTTATGGAAGCGGTTTTAGGCCCAATTGGATCCAATCCATTTGGCCTAAACCTAACTTGGTACAACCAAGCCCAATAAGCCCAATAACAACATTGTTGGATAATATGACCCATAGCGTCACTATTTGTACAGATATGGTGTTGTTGTACAAATTAACTATGTAACAAGGAAATTGCACTCTCATCATTTGTGATTAGATCACCATAGATATATAAATGAAGAGAGGTCCCTATGATTAGTTCCTGTATTGAGAATGATATGAGACAGTATCAGTCCACGAAGGATTAATCATTAAATATCCCTAACCGGAGTATTATCGAGATAGGACATCGATAATGCGGAATAGGCTAGTATTGCACTTGTGCGCGTTGTGAGGGCACAACGGCATAGTTCTCATATATATAAGTATTGGATACTTATGCAAGTGCGATAGGAGGTTGTGTTTCACCGATAGTACGGGAAACAGCTTCGCTCTGATAGACCCTTCGGAATCCCATTGGTATTATGACTATGTGTCTATGGGAGGCCGAAATCAAGGTAGGTGTGTATAGTCTTAACCTGAGACTTACATCGCTAATACTTACGATAATCGATAGACTTTGGTCTTGGTGGTACAGGGCTTTAACCGGTTCTGCGTACACCACTTCTGGGTTTATCAGAGAGTCGTAGTGTATTGGGTGTGATGTCAAGACGGAAGTATCACTTCAGTCATAGTGGAGATGATGTTACGCAGGATACGGTATTAGTGCTCTTAAGTGTTGCGCAACCATCGGGATATTATGACTAGGTCATACATATCCGATTATAGAGACTAGTTACCAGACATCCGACATGTGCTTCGGACGGGGCAGACACTTATCCAGCCTCAGCCCTAGCACGTGACTATCCGATACTGGGCCGATATGCACAATACTACGGTATACTACGCTTGATACAGATCTATATATATTCCTGTAAGAATATTTCTGGAGAATTGGGTAGGCATGGCGCTTTGCTAGAAGCCAACCTTGTCTTGTAAATCGGTATAAACGTAGTACGAGGTACTTACGTGTTTGGATAGTCCGACGACCGTATTTACTGCCAACATATCCGGAGATCTCATGGGTCGGTTCCTGAAGATTCACCGATGACGTATGACTCGCACTTTAATTAATCTGGGATTAATTCGATGAGAGAGAAAATTAATCTAGGATTAATTACGGAGATATTTTATCTCGGATAAAATATCGTTAAAGAGAGAGAGCGATTAATTTGGAATTAATCGAAGAATTAATATATTTGATATATTAAACGAAATTGGATTTCGACGCGGAATTAAAATTAGATTTTAATTCGGGCGAGCGAATTAATTTAGAATTAATTCGTTAGCGACGTGAATAGTGAATTCGCTAGGCGTAATCATTTAATTACGACGCGACGAAAATTCGTTAATTTGAAATTAACGAACCCAAGCCCGGGATTGTTTACGAGCGCATTCGCATTTCGAATTCGAGTGCGGCACGCAAGTCAAATCAAGCGTCAAAATCGCAAGTCACATCAAGCGTCAAATCACATGTCACTTTGAGTGATGTGACATTTGAGTGATTGATGTGAATTGATTTGAGGTGATAGACAAGCATTAAATGCTTTACTTTTTGAAATTGAAAATGGTAAATGACTTATTTAATTTTTGGAAAATATAAATAAACCTTTTACATTTTTCTTTTTCTAATTAATTCATTCTCTCTCTTTTTACGGTTTTCTTGTGAAAACCTTTTCCCTCTTTTTCTCTTCTTCTCCTTTACGGTTTGGAACCGTTTCATCTTCTCAAAATTTTCTGTTTTGACCGTAAAAAGGGAAGCAAGGAAGAAGACTTAGTGCTAGCACACCATGAGTGATACAAAGGTGATAGGGAAGTGAGTTCGTGAGCTTGGAAGCTTGAAGCTTGGAGCTTCAATGGTGTCTCCCATGGCCGAACAGTCACCACCGTGCAGCCCCTGTCGACCACCACACGCGCAGTTCACTACCGAGCAAGGGAGAGAGCATTTCGCACTTCATCTTCGCCGCATGCAACCGATCCATGTGAGTCTTTTCGCACCTCATTTGGTTGTATTCAACTCGTTTTTATGCATGATTATGATCTTTGGGACTTGATTGAAACTCAACAAACATTTCAAGCCCAAATCCAATTTTAAGGCCCAATTAATTAAATACAAAAAATCCAATTTCACATTTAATTAACCAAAGTGTGTATAACAGATTAATCACCCAAAATAACATTTCTAAAACATCAATTAACACAACTAATCATGCTCATTCATTTTCATCACACTGTCCAACCACATTTGATTAAAATCAAACCCAATTACATGCTACATGTCTCGGCAATGGGGATTATTTTGTCCAAATCAAATTCAATCCAATTAAATTCAATTCAACATTAAATCAATATCCCCAAATGATTTCCAACACATCCAATGAATCAAAAAATCAAAATACACCAAGAACACATTTAGGGCACCATTCGGCCAACACTAAATTTGGGGAAAAAATGATCCAATCACAATTTCATGAAATTGATCCAATCAATCTTCAATTCAACATGTTTTAAGCATACTCAATCATCAAATTCAACCAAATCATGCTTGAAAAAATTTACCCAAATTTTAAGCCCTAAACTTTTTCATGCTCAAACCTTGCTCTGATACCATTGTTGGTTTCTATTAAGGTCCCAAGATCATTAATAAGCATGAAATAAGTGCGAATACAAATCGAAGAAGTTGCGGAATACTCACATCGATCGGTTGAGCGACGCTACGGCGAACAAAATTCCAAAATTCTGTTCCTTGTGCATTCGGCAGTGGCAGTCCACAGCTCACTGTTTTGGCTCGGTTTTGGTCCTTCGTCAAGCTCC
Organism: Zanthoxylum bungeanum; assembly: GCA_019454045.1. NCBI lineage: Eukaryota > Viridiplantae > Streptophyta > Magnoliopsida > Sapindales > Rutaceae > Zanthoxylum > Zanthoxylum bungeanum. Next base: position 133,023 of record SKCR01034272.1, read on the forward strand.
AAGCTTCGTCGAACGATTCCCGGCTCATGGGTGGACTTCCCTATCACCTTCGCATGTCTCTCGGAGTGCTAGCTCTCTGTGATTTTTGCCACAAAATCACACACTCAGCTTCTCAAACTCACGGCTTTAGACAAAAACCAGTGAGCTTATTACAGCCCATTGGGCGTGTGTTGTAGAGAGAAAGAGGAGAATGAGAGATAGTGTCGAATTAGTTGGAAACGTGTATATCAAACACTTATATATTTTCCAAAAATAAATAAGTGAATTACCACATTTTTGGCTTCCAAAGAGTCAAATGGAAAAGCCTTCCAACAACTCCAACAACTACCATCAATCAATCAAGTGTCACATCACTCATAGTGACATGATTTGACGCTTGATGTGACTAGCGATTTGACGCTTGATTTGACTTGCGTGCCGCACTCGAATTCGAAATGCGAATGCGCTCGTAAACAATCCCGGGCTCGGGTTCGCTAATTCTAAATTAACGAATTTTCTGTTGCGTCGTATTAAATGATAACGCCTAGCGAAATCACTATTCACGTCGCTAACGAATTAATTCTAAATTAATTCGTTCGCCCGAATTAAAATCTAATTTTAATTCTGCGTCGAAATCCAATTTCGTTTAATATATCAAATATATTAATTTCTCGATTAATTCCAAATTAACCGTTATCTCTCTTTTAATGATATTTTATCCCAAATAAAATATCTCTGAAATTAATCCCAGATTAATTTTCTCTCTCTTTTAATTAATCCCAGATTAATTTAGAGTGCGAGTCATACGTCATCGGTGAATCTTTGGGAAGCGACCCATGAGATCCCCGGATATGTTGGTAGTAAATTCAGTTGTCGGACTATCCGAACACGTAAGTACCAAGTACTACGTTTATACCGATTTACAAGACAAAGTTGGCCTCTAGCAAAGCGCCATGCCCTACCCAATTCTCCGGAAATATCCTTACAGGAATAAAGTAACTATATCAGGCGTAGTATACGTATTATTGCGTATTTCCGTCCAGTATCGGATGATCACGTGCTAGGCCTGGGGCTTGAATTGTGTCTGCTCGTACGAAGCACATGTCGGATGTCTGGTGACTAGTCTCTATAATCGGATAAACATGACCTTGTCTTTTTATCCCGATAGCTGCAGCATTTAAAGAGACCAGTCCCGTATCCTACGTGACCATCATCTCCATATGACTAGAGTGACACTTCCTTCTTGACATCACACCTAACACACTACGATTCTCAATATACCCAGTATTGGCGTACACAGAACTTGTTAAAGCCCTGGACGACCTCAACCAAAGTATATTGATTGTCGCAAGTATTAGCGGTGCAAGTCTCAGGTTAAGACCAAATACACCTGCCCTGATTTCGGACTTCCATAGACACATAGTCATACTACCAATGGAATTCCGAGGGGGTCTATCCTGAGCGAAGCTGTTTCCCGTACCATCGGTAAAACACAACCTCTTATTACACTTGCATGAGTATCCTATACCCAAATATATGAGAACTATGTCGTTATACCCTCACAACGCGCACAAGTGCAATACTAGTCTTTTACACATTTATCGATGTCCAATCTCGACAATGCTCTGACTAGGGAATGATTTATGATTATCCTTCGTGGACTGATATTGTCTCATATCATTCTCCGTCCAGGAACAAATCATAGGGACCTCTCATCATTTATACATCTAGGTGATCTAATCACAAATGATAAGAGTGCAATCTCTTTTGTCACATAGTTAATTTGTACAACAACACCATGATCTGTACAAATAGTGACGCTATGGGTCATAATTGTCCAACATCTACAAGATCAAGCAAGATTGAAATGATGAAGTGGAGCGGTATCGTGCACGATTAGTGGTAAAAAGATATGCTCATAAAGAATGGATTGATTTCAACGAGATATTTTCTCCGGTGGTTCGACTTACAACAGTCAGGGTAGTCATTGCTATGTGTGCTACTTTTGACCTATATCTGGAACAATTAGATGTAAAAACTTCATTTCTTAGTGGAGAACTTGAAGAATAAATTTATATGCTCCAACTAGAAGGTTTTGCTGAAATAGTCAATGAGAACTTGGTTTGCATGTTGAAAAAAATCTCTATATGGTCTCAAATAGGTGTCGAGAGGTTGGTATAAGAGATTTGATTCCTTCATTATTTTCCTTGGTACAACGGACTCAGTTCAGGCCATTCAAAATATTATAAGAGGTTTGGAAATAATGACTTTATTATTTTGCTGTTGTATGTGTAGGGGTTTTAGGGGGAATATCGGTAACGCAGCGGAAGCGGTGGAAAATCAAATTTTCCGATTTCAAAACTTTTTCTCTCGGATTAATTAAATAAACGTATTTATTTAATTATCCAATAATCAAATTATGAAATAAAATTCAAATGAATCATATTCAAGTGAATTTACCGAATTGCCCTTACACTTGGTATTTAGTCCATTTTAGTCCGAAATTGATCTAATCAATTTTGAATGATTCTAAATCATTTCTAAGATGAACTTAGCATGCTCAAAACATCAAAACACCAAAAGCACCAAAAATCCACAAAAGTCCATCCTTGGCCGAGAGCCCCTCCAAGGTGCATAATTGTGCACTTTGTGATTTCATGCATCAAAACACATCAAGATGCAATCCAATGAACGTGAAACTTTATATTCATCATATACACATACAAATACACAACATATTTGAAAATCCCCAAATTTGGAATTGGTCATGAACCCTAATTTTTCAATTTCTTCAAATTGGACAAATTAGACCAAATTGGTTAAATCAATTACTTCAATCATGTTTCTTCCATCCAATCCAAGTCTCAACACAATGAAACAACTCAAGATGAAATCTAGGTCATCTAAGAGTGGGTCAACAACTCTAGATTAGCAAAATGGTTTCCAAAACCTTAAAAGAACACTTATTACTACAATAGCTATAAGCTTCCTTCATCATACATGCTCTACACATTCACCAAAACTTCCATCATCAAAAACACAAATAAAAAAGAAAGAAATAACCTAAGAACATCATATGTTAAAGCCTAGATCCTAAGGAACATTTTCCTTTCTAATAGTAAGTTGGAGAAACTTACTAAAATCCAAGCTTTCTTTGGTTTCTTCTTTCTTTCTCACAAGCTTTCTTTGGTTTCCATTATGGAGTTTTCTTTTAAAGTGTATTAGGTTAGAATAAAATGAAATGAAAAACAATATATACTTGCACACACAATGCCTTGGCCGAAATTCACCAAGACTTGTACAAGTTTATAAATTTCAATTCATTGCACTTTACATTTGATCAACTTGGTTAAATATCTAAAAACAACTTTAAAGATATTTAATTAAGTCAACAAAGCAACCAAGAAAATATAACTCTTATATTTCTAAGGTCATGGCCGAATTTTTGATAAAAAAATAAGGAAAAAGATATTTTCATTTTTCAAACAATTTTGAACAAATATCTTAAGAAGTCAAAATCAATTTGACAACCTTTTCCTTTAATGTAAAGTCAAACATTTACATTTATAATCATTTCCTAACTTTATCATTTGGTTATATATTTATATTTTAATTATATTAATCATTTAACAATTAAATAATTAAATAATTAATTAATACAAATATATCAAACAGATGTATTATATTTACTTTAATATCTCAAATACATATATTAATGATATATGTCAAATACCTTTATTTGACTACTTATTAATGTGTATTTAATAATATCATATATTAAATACAAATACACATTAATTAGGAATGACGGTTCGTTCGGCCCGTTCGCATGTATTTTTCGTTAAACGATTAAACGATTTATAAATAATCATCATTATTCATAAATGTTGCTCTAGTGCTCTACGAGTATGTTTCATTATTGAGACTCTCTAGATTCAGGTATATCCGTCACGAAATCCAATTTCATGTCCATAATCTATCCACCCGTAGATTATGACGATCACGGATAAACTAGCTGAATCATACAGATCGAGGTCTTGCATACGTATAATCCCTCCGTCACAGGTATCCAGATAATCCCAGAGATATAGATGTAAACGTCAAATCTCTTTAGGTATTATCTCGTCGACGTATCTATTAGCAATCTCTAAATAACATTCGGAACTTACTTCCGAAGTATACTGTGGCCACAGATTTAACAGACTGCTAATTATATATGGACTACATATGCTCTGTACACAGAACTGACGGATCCTATCTTGATACACAGGATATCCTGAGGATCGGTACACACACCCAACGAACAGGCGGAGGTCTGATCTAAATAGATCGGTGACGTGACTGTCATCTAAGTGTGGAGGATGTCTCATACATCCACAGTGGTATCTCAAGTCGAAGGACCACTATGCTACTCAACCCGAGAGTATTCTTATTGACGTTGGAGTACCATCCATTAAGAATCTTCAGTGAGCCGTTCAGTGTTTATACACTATAAAACCTACACTTCTATACGAGTCTCCCCAGACTCATGGTTCACTGGGATAAAACCATCGGGCCAAGTCTCGATAATATCGACATTTACTAGTCTTAACGGATTTGACTAACCGACCCGTGTTAGTGAATCTTGACCAGGAACTATGTTTGATAATATATATATAACAGTGACACTTCCCAATGTCAATTACAAACTCCATTTGTAACTGTGTACTGTATTATATATTATCGGGCCTTGTCTAATATATACATATCACTAAACCACATTTAGTTTCAATCTAATAGTAATTAGATCGAATACGTATATAAGAACAAGAGGTGCAACCATAAATAAGTAATATTATGGAATAAGGGGATGTTCGTATTCATGAATCAGACATAAATACGGTCCAGATTGGCACTCTGAGCACCAACCCCAACAGTATGTGGACGTCATGTTGGTATCAGGCCCTAATAAAGATCGAGTCCAAAAATTAAAGGCACATATAGCTACAGAGTTTGACATGAAGGATCTAGGACCAAAAAACAAGATTCTAGGGTTGCAAATATATAGAGATAGAAATAACACAAATATTTTGCTTTCTCGGAAAATTTACTTGAAGAAAATTTTATGGCGGTTCGACATAGAAGATTGTAAGTAAATTTCTACCCACTATGGAGTTTGATATGAAGGATCTGGGACCAAAAAATAAGATTCTAGGGATGAAAATATACCGAGACATAAATAATAGGAATATTTGATTTTCTCAGTAAAATTACTTGAAGAAAATCTTTCGGCGGTTCGACATGGAAGATATAAGCCAATTTCTACCCCACTTCTTGTTAATTTCAAGTTATCCTCATTTATGTGTCCTAGCACTAAAGCTGAGAGGAAGGAAATATCTTGAGTACCATAAGCATCAGTAGTGGGAGCTTAATATACACCATGATTTGTATAAGACCGGACATTGCACAAGAAGTGGGAGCAGTTAGTCATTTTATGGTGAATCCTGATAGAGAGCATTGGAATGCTGTTAATGTTAGGGTTGGTGCTCGGAATGCCAATCCAGATCGTATTTATGTCTGATTCATGAATACGGACAATTCTTTTTTCCATAATATTACTTAATTATGGTAGTATTTCTTGCTTTTATATACATATTCGATCTAATTACGATTAGATTGAAACTAAATTTGGTTTAGTGATATATATATATATATTAGATAAAGACCCGATAATATATTATGTAGTGCGCAGTTACAAAGTAGTTTGTAATTGACATTGGGAAGTGTCACTACTAGAATTATATTATTAAATAAAGTTCCTGGTCAAGATTTACTAAAATAGGTCGGTTAGTAAAATCCGATGAGACCAGTACATATCGTATATCAAGACTTGGTCTGATGGTTTATCCCAATGAACCATGAGTCTTGGGATACTCGTATAGACGTGTAGGTGTTTATTGATAAACATTGAATGACTCATTGAAGATTTCCGAATAGATGGTACACCAACGTCAATAGGAATATTCTCGAGTCGAGTATCATAGTGGTCCTTCAACTTGAGATACCACTCTGGATATATGAGATATCCTCCACACTTTGATGGCAGTCACGTCACCGGTTTATTTAGATCAGACCTTCTCCTGTTCGTTCGGTGTAGACTGATGCTCATGATATCCTGTGAGTATCAGATAGAGTCTGTCAGTCATGTGTACATGGCATAGGTATCATGTACGTATTTGTGATCTAGTAAATCCATGATCGGGTATACTTCGAAAGATAGTTCCGAGTGTTATTTAGAGATCGTAAATTTTAAAGTCGACTATATTATACCTTAAGGATTTGACGTTCTTATCTATATCCCCGATATAATATTAATAGCCTGTGACAGAGGGATTATACGTATGCAATGACCTTGACTTGCATAGTTTAGCGAGATTATCCGTGGTCGTCATAATTCATGAGTGGGTGAATTATGGACATGAAATTGGATTCTGTGACGGACAAACCTAAACTTAGAAAGTCCCGCAATATGAAGTGTACTCGTTGAGCACTTGGGTAATGTGTTATGAATAATATAGATTATTCATAATACTTCACCGGATTAAATGAATTAATTTGAATCGTTTAATCAGTTAAACGAAAATACATGCATTAGGAGACTTTGTCAATTAATAATTAATATGTATTTGTATTTGATATAAGATTTGATTTGATACATATTAATTAAGTGTCAAATGAGACTTTGACACATGCCATTAATTTATGTATTTGTTATTAATGTAAATAAAAATACATATATAATAATAATCACATTAATTAATTATTAGGTATTTAAATGTTAAATATCTAGGTAATTAAATTATTTCAAATTATATAAATGTTATGCTATATGTTTGATTATTATTGGTTACATGTGGCATGATTTTATAGCTTAAAGTTTACAAATTGGATTTGCTAACTTAAAGCTCTTTTTTTTTTGAATTAAGCTTATTAAATTTAATTAGATTAAATTATCCAAATGACCATAATACCCCTCAAAGTCGGCAAAGCCTTGTTTTTTAAGTTAAAAAAATTTGGTTTTCTCTTTTGAATCAAGCTATGGCCGAAACCCATCTCCATGAAACCTCCCAAAATTTTCTGAACAAGTTTAAGAGAAAGTTAAGAAATCAAGAAAAAATGTTTAAGGAATTAGGAGATTTGGAGGTAATCTTCATAACTCTTCAAACTTAGAAAGCTTGTTTCTTGTTCTTGAGCACTCTAAACAAGTTCTAGGGTTTCTTCTTCTTTTATTTTGGGGCTTTTTGATTTGGAGATGTTTGGAGGCTAGATGCATTGTGTGAATTTTGATTGAATAATATTCGTTGTAATATGTAGGGGTTTTTAGGGGCAGAATCCGGTAACGCAGCGGAAGCGGCGGAAGATCGTATCTTCCGATTTCAAAACTTTTTCTTGGATTAATTAAATAAACATATTTATTTAATTACCCAATAATCAAATTATGAAACCAAAATTCAAATGAATCAAATTCAAGTGAATTTACCAAATTACCCTTACTTTAGTATTTTGTCCATTTTAGTCCGAAATTGATCTAATCAATTTTGAATGATTCTAAATCATTTCTAAGATGAACTTAGCATGTTCAAAACATCAAAACACCAAAAGCAACCAAATCCCCAAATTTTCCCACTTTGGCCGAATGCACCAATTAGGACCCATTGTGTGCACTTGTCATTTCATGCATCAAAACACATCAAGATGTAATCTAATGTACATGAAACTTTATGCATCATATACACAACAAATACACAACATATATGAAAATGCCCAAATTTGGAATTGGTCAAGAACCCTAATTTTTCAATTCCTCAAATTGGTTAAATTCAACACTTAATCAATCTTTTCTCCATCCAATCAAAGTCTCAACACAATGAAACAACTCAAGATCAAATCTAGGTCATTTAAGAGTGGGTCAACAACTCTAGATTAGCAACATGGTTTCCAAAACCTTATAAGAAAGTTAATCACTACAATAGTCATCCACTTTCTTCATCATACATGCATCACACTTCACCAAAACTTCCATCAATAAAAACCACAAGGAACAAAGAAAGAAACATCCTAAGATATCATATATTAAAGCCTAGAACCTAAGGAACACAAATTCCTTACTAATAGTAAGTTCAAGAAACTTACTAAAAATCCAAGCTTTTGATGTTTTTAGCCTTTCTTCTTCACCAACTTCCTTTAGCTTCCTTCAATGGAGTTATTTGATAAAGTGTGTTAGGTTAAGTAAGTGATCATGAAATGAAAATCAATATATACCTTTACAATAAAGGCCTTGGCCGAAATTCACCTAATGAAAACCAAGTTTTGTAATTTCAATTTTCATTTCACTTTAATGTCACACTTGCATAATATCTTCTAAACACCTTTATTAGATATTTATCTAAGTCAACAAAAGCAACTAACATCATTTACTTAATATATCCTAGTATAAAATATTTATATTTTTATTAATTTAATCATTTAACAATTAAATAATTAATTAATTAATTAATCAAATACAAATATATTAAATATATGTATAATATTACATTAAATATTAAAAACATATATTCATTTAGGATATAAGTCAAATACTCATTGACTATAATTAATGTGTATTTAAATTAATCAAGTATTAAATGTAAATACACAAAAATTAAGCAAATGACTATCTAGTCACTTTAGCACGTATCTTGCGTTTAACCTTTAAACGACTTTATAAATAATCAATATTATTTATTAATGTGCTCTCTAGTGCTCTACGAGTATGTTTCATTATTTGAGACTCTCTAGATTCAGGTATATCCGTCATGAAATCCAATTTCATGTGCATAATCTATCCACCCGTAGATTATGACGACCACGGATAATCTCGCTGAATCATACAGGTCGAGGTCATTGCATACGTAATCCCTCCGTCACAGGTATCAGATAATCCCAGAGATATAGATGTAACGTCAAATCTCTATAGGTATTATCTCGTCGACGTATCTATTAGCAATCTCTAAATAACACTCGGAACTGATTCCGAAGTAATCTTTAAATAACACTCGGAACTTACTTCCGATGTATACTGTGGCCACAGATTTAACAGACTGCTAATAATATATGGACTACCTATGCTCTGTACACAGAACTGACGGATCCTATCTGGACACAACAGGATATCCTGAGGATCGATCCACACCCAACGAACAGGCGGAGGTCTGATCTAAATAGATCGGTGACGTGACTGCCATCTAAGTGTGGAGGATGTCTCATACATCCACAGTGGTGTCTCAAGTCGAAGGACCACTATGCTACTCAACCCGAGAAGATTCTTATTGACGTTGGCATACCATCCATTAAGAATCTTCGGTGAGCCGTTCAGTGTTTATCCACTATAACACCTACACGTCTATACGAGTCTCCATAGACTCATGGTTCATTGGGATAAACCATCGGACCAAGTCTCGATATACGACATGTACTGGTCTCAACGGATTTGACTAACCGACCCGTGTTAGCAAATCTTGACCAGGAACTATGTTTGATAATATACATATAGCAGTTACACTTCCCAATGTCAATTACAAACTAACTTTGTAACTGTGTACTGCTTTAATATTATCGGGCCTTTGTCTAATATATACATATCACTAAACCATATTTAGTTTCAATCTAATCGTAATCAGATCGAATACGTATATAAGAACAAGAGGTGCAACCATTAAGTAAGTAATATTATGGAATAAGGGGATGTTCCTATTCATGAATCAGACATAAATACGGCCCGGATTGGCGCTCTGAGCACCAACCCCAACAATTTCTCCCACTTGCTCTAGTGCCAATCCACGTATCATATACACGTCTCAATGTGCATCGTATGCACATGGCCCTCAAAAGCTCACCCAGTACTTAAGAGGTAGGCAACAAAAAAACAAGTCCGCTATGACATATCGAGTTTGTCAAACAACTCTATCGTTTCCCATAGTCAGCATCATTCATATTTTGTAGAATCTAAATTATACATTAATATGAAATGGATGCTATATCTGTAATATGCTACAGCTACTAAGTTGTCCAAGTATTTAGGGATCAAATCCAAAATACTATGAAGACAACCGCAAGCACAATAACAATTCAAAAACTTCTAATTTAAAATGTCACTATGCAACTTCATAAGTCAATACTTCAAAAGTTGCATTTGATTCCACTAAATAGTAGAATCCTTCGTGACACTCCCACTGTATCTTTTCTGACTCTTTATGACGTAGACTGTCTAACGTCATAATTAGTCTCAAAACTAATATGACCCTAATGGTTGCAGACTATATTCTCCATGAATTAGAAACTCGTTCTTAATATCTCAAAGATCACAAAGAACGTGTTTCAAGATCCATCCTATGGTCTCTAGGATGTCAAAATAACTCGTAACAATTACGATTAAATCGACATCTATAATCGCACATAATAAAGTATTTATTATGTCATCATCAAATGATACATAAGATTGATTAGACATTCTAATCAATATCTCTTTCGAAAAAGGAATCATCCTTTACGAAAGATGAATACTTTATATAAGACACACAATAACTGTCCAACAGTTATACTAACTGTCATACAGATAGCCTAGTTATGTCCTTTATTAGATCATATCTAATGTACGAATAATAGGAGTATCTCCAAGTCTCTTGGTTTTATATCTTATATAAAATTTTATATCAAATATAACAGAGACTACTCCCACTGCTTTCATGGAGTAAAGAAGACTTAGGTAAATCTTTTACCTTACAAACATCTCATTATTACTATAATAATGACAATGTCGTCAGGATATATAACACTAGAAAGTATTGTACGCTCCCACTAACCCTTCTAATTACATATGTATTCTCTATACTTTGACAAGATCAGACAATCTGACGATATCAAAAATAGAGAACACATACTTCTGGAAGACTTATCCGAGTCTACAATAGGCTCTATAAGCTACCACACTAAACTGCGATCTCAGCAGAACACAAACTCTATGGCCATTTCAGAATGAATTCTTCAAATAAGGAAATCACAACTGATCTCTTATCTGAATAAGTCATCCAAAAACGCCACTTTGCATTCTTTAGCTAAAATATACAGTTTATTATCAACATTAACCAATATATCTTAATTGTTCAATTAGTGTGACTAGAGATAAGTTTTCTCAAAATCTACAATAGATTGTTGAGTATAACTTTTCTCATGTCATACTATAAAGGTCAAACCTTTAATAAGCTCACATTGCTTCCGTTGTGCAAACAATTAGCACATATCATGAACTAATTCATAATGAAAGCGTAATCAAGTTCAAAACTTGATCATAGTAAGCTATGAACAATCTTAGATCTAAGGTTCAATGGTGAACTTCCAGAATCGATATCAAATATCGCTTCCATTAAAAGTCATAGGATAATTTTTCTTCAATAAGAAAACAACGGAACCATCAAGTATCAAATACTCGTGAATGATTCTGTTATCCTGTTGGACTTGCACGGAAGATGTATAAGGGTTACTTCATCTTATTAATTACATAGTTCCATTTATAATTTATCATTCTCACATTTGACTTCAATAAGTCAAGTCTTTTCTACAATAGTTAACATCTGATGTTACACACCAAGTAATAAAACGATTTTGTTACTTAGAATCGTAGGAAAGATATTCTATTAAATAGAATACAATATTCTATTAAACAGAATAAACGATAAACTTTTACTTATACCTCCGAGGTGTAAGTAATTTCCATTATAAAACTATTATATAAAAAGTAGATTGAAATCTCAAATTTTTCAAGATTCAAATTTTCTACCTATACATATCATATATGCAACTGTAGAAAATAATGGAACATTAATTAAAGAGATGAATTAGTGTTACTGGAGTATAACCCCAAGAGTATTGAAACTAATTCGGTAACATTCAATATTAAACGAACCAAATCATATAAGATCTGATTGCTCCCACTACTCAATTCCATCAAGATGGAATCATGGAAGAATAATATTGAATATAAATCATATTCACTAAATAACCTTAGAACTAATTGCTTTAAATTCATACGTTTGATCGTATCAAAGATCTTTGAACAGTTCAAAGACATGTATGAATTTTGAGGATAGAATTCTCTAAAACCTTTAGATTGAATATATTTGAACAAGTCAAAAATGTTCAATCTACGTTTCATCAGAACGGATTGAAAGTACTTGATACTTTCAAGACTTTCAATATGTGTTCCTTCAGAAACACATAACTAAGTTATGACAATTCATCAACTAAGTTACGAAGTATAGAAAACTACCTTAAGCAATTATTATTCATTAAACTACATACATCCAATGTATCAGTTAAATAAATCTGGTGGTCCAATGACAATCATTGATTAAACGAGATATTAATCACTTTCCTGAATACAATATTCATTAAATGGATAAGGATATGTGGTGTGATCTAGTATCAAACCATCCTTCACCATACGGAATAAGCATCCAATGCTTAAGTGATTAAACCCATAAAGCACCGTTCTAAATTATTTACTTTACCGAATATTTTTCTTAATGTTTATCTATACGTCAATGACACTACTAGTTATTATAAAATATGTAACAATTGTTTATAAAGAACAAGTGACTATCCAATAGTCGCAAGTTCCGATATCAAATATCAAAACAATCGTTAACCAATATTTCAAATAACTAGACGGGAGATCTGGTATCCAATACCTATAGTTGTAGTATGTGAAAATCAATTTTCTATACACAAATATACGCATCTCTTTCTTTAGCTTTACTATTTGCATTCAACTATTCACAACAATTGTAAATAACTGATTACCAAATTGTGTCAGACACATTACCTTAAAGGTAATTAAAGCTTAGAAACGTCATTACTAGATAAACAAATACCTAATAGGGCTTTCTAAATGCCAGTCAAGAATCTCGAGACATGAACTAATTCAAGTCAATTCTTACTGCATAAGAAACTATTATCTCTAAAGTATTATATCCTAAAGGGATATCTATCTAGATTATCTATCATGACTTAGAAACTAAGTCATTAACCATCTTTATTTTTGAAGAAAATCGGAACAATAGTTCCCGATGTTTAGACCAATCTAATAATATCCTATTCTAGTAGTATCTAGAACCTATTCTAGAATAACTGCAACCAAGAGTCTAGTCAGATAACATATCATAATATTGTGTGCAGTAAATAAAAGTTTAATTCTATATAAACAATAGAATAAGGAAACAAACAAGCGGCAATTTCCATAATAACATACACTGCCTAAGTTATGGAATATTTTAAACTTAGCAGTGCCTCCCACTTTTTTACGTAATGCCGTAATCCCCAACGGAAAGACGAGAATTCAATAATTAAATCGAATTCCATAATGGAAGAGGACCCCATGAATATATTTCGACTTACAGCAGAGGCACGGTCTCGCCGACGTATATTCACAGGTAGACAACTAATTGTCAATCACTCACTAGTGACTCCAAGGTTCCGGTCCTGGCCGTTTCTCGTTGTCGCTGCGAAGGCAGGCCCACAAGGAGACGTACCAAGGTTAAACTTGTCAATGATAAACTCAAGTTACTTGCGTAACCCTGACAGCTAGGGCACGTTCAGGATTCCGCTTTCGCTTGAATTTATCTAGTATCTAATATACATTCGGCATAAATAAATTTCTATCAGCTACAACCTCACAGCAGCAGAGGCACGGTCTCGGATGTAGTCAACGAAAAGATATTTATAAACCGTATTGACAAGACGGACCAAGAAACAAGTATTCCAAATACTAGTTACTTTAAAACCTTATTAAGTGGGGATATTACATTAAGTGTCATACACCTTAAATCTAATCAAATTAGATTACACCAAGCATGTATATAGTCAAGAAAATATGATTAAACATTGAATAAAACAGCTAATCATATATGGAGGCCTAGAATCAGACTCGCTCTGATACCATTTTGTATGGGTTTTTAGGGGCAGAATCCGGTAACGCACGCAGCGGAAGCGGCGGAAGATCGTATCTTCCGATTTCAAAACTTTTTCTTGGATTAATTAAATAAACATATTTATTTAATTACCCAATAATCAAATTATGAAACCAAAATTCAAATGAATCAAATTCAAGTGAATTTACCAAATTACCCTTACTTTAGTATTTTGTCCATTTTAGTCCGAAATTGATCTAATCAATTTTGAATGATTCTAAATCATTTCTAAGATGAACTTAGCATGTTCAAAACATCAAAACACCAAAAGCAACCAAATCCCCAAATTTTCCCACTTTGGCCGAATGCACCAATTAGGACCCATTTTGTGCACTTTGTCATTTCATGCATCAAAACACATCAAGATGTAATCTAATGTACATGAAACTTTATATGCATCATATACACACACAAAACACAAACATATATGAAAATGCCCAAATTTGGAATTGGTCAAGAACCCTAATTTTTCAATTTCCTCAAATTGGTTAAATTCAACACTTCAATCATCTTTCTTCCATCCAATCAAAGTCTCAACACAATTGAAAACAACTCAAGATCAAATCTAGGTCATTTAAGAGTGGGTCAACAACTCTAGATAGCAACATGGTTTCCAAAACCTTATAAGAAAGTTAATCACTACAATAGTCATCCACTTTCTTCATCATACATGCATCACACTTCACCAAAACTTCCATCAATGAAAACCACAAGGAACAAAGAAAGAAAAATCCTAAGAATATCATATATTAAAGCCTAGAACCTAAGGAACAAATTCCTTACTAATAGTAAGTTCAAGAAACTTACTAAAAATCCAAGCTTTTGATGTTTTTAGCCTTTCTTCTTCACCAACTTCCTTTAGCTTCCTTCAATGGAGTTTATTTGATAAAGTGTGTTAGGTTAAGTGTATCATGAAATGAAAATCAATATATACCTTTACAATAAAGGCCTGGCCGAAATTCACCTAATGAAAACCAAGTTTTGTAATTTCAATTTTCATTTCACTTTAATGTCATCAACTTGCATAAATATCTTCTAAACACCTTTATTAGATATTTATCTAAGTCAACAAAAGCACTAACATCATTTACTTAATATATCCTATTAAAATATTTATATTTTAATTAATTTAATCATTTAACAATTAAATAATTAATTAATTAATCAAATATAATATATTAAAAATATATGTATAATATTTACATTAAATATTAAAAACATATATTCATTTAGGATATAAGTCAAATAACTCATTTTGACTATTAATTAATGTGTATTTAAATTATCAAGTATTAAATGTAAATACACAAAAATTAAGCAAATACTATCTAGTCACTTTAGCACGTATCTTGCGTTTAACCTTTAAACGACTTTATAAAAATCAATATTATTTATTAATGTTGCTCTAGTGCTCTACGAGTATGTTTCATTATTTGAGACTCTCTAGATTCAGGTATATCCGTCATGAAATCCAATTTCATGTGCATAATCTATCCACCCGTAGATTATGACGACCACGGATAATCTCGCTGAATCATACAGGTCGAGGTCATTGCATACGTATAATCCCGCCGTCACAGGTATCCAGATAATCCCAGAGATATAGATGTAAACGTCAAATCTCTATAGGTATTATCTCGTCGACGTATCTATTAGCAATCTCTAAATAACACTCGGAATGACTTCCGAAGTAATCTTTAAATAACACTCGGAACTTACTTCGATGTATACTGTGGCCACAGATTTACAGACTGCTAATATATATGGAATACCTTGCTCTGTACACAGAACTGACGGATCCTATCTTGACACACACAGGATATCCTGAGGATCGATCCACACCCAACGAACAGGCGGAGGTCTGATCTAAATAGATCGGTGACGTGACTGCCATCTAAGTGTGGAGGATGTCTCATACATCCACAGTGGTGTCTCAAGTCGAAGGACCACTATGCTACTCAACCCGAGAAGATTCTTATTGACGTGGCGTACCATCCATTAAGAATCTTCGGTGAGCCGTTCAGTGTTTATGCACTATAAACACCTACACGTCTATACGAGTCTCCATAGACTCATGGTTCATTGGGATAAACCATCGGACCAAGTCTCGATATACGACATGTACTGGTCTCAACGGATTTGACTACCGACCCGTGTTAGCAAATCTTGACCAGGAACTATGTTTGATAATATACATATAGCAGTTACACTTCCCAATGTCAATTACAAACTAACTTTGTAACTGTGTACTGCTTTATATATTATCGGGCCTTTTCTAATATATACATATCACTAAACCATATTTAGTTTCAATCTAATCGTAATCCGATCGAATACGTATATAAGAACAAGAGTTGCAACCATTAAGTAAGTAATATTATGGAATAAGGGGATGTTCGTATTCATGAATCAGACATAAATACGGCCCGGATTGGCGCTCTGAGCACCAACCCCAACATAATATTAGTTCAATTTTTTCATTTTATGACTTGTTGCCATTTTAGAGTGTTATGGACCACTCTATAACTCCTAGAATTGTTCTTGAGTTCTTCATTGTGGTGACTTTGGTTGGTGTAAGTGTTAATATGATTAATGTTGAGAAAATTGGATTTAAAGCATGAAAAATGATATTCTTAGTTACCAAATAAGATCTGGAAATTCTGTGATTTTTGTGATGAAAAGTATGTTGTATAGATGTATTGGATGTGTTTGAGTATTGGAACAATTTCCAGAAATTATTTTGGAGTTGAAATATGCGAAAATGGTGAAAAATTACGTTTCCGGGTGAGTTTTGAGATTACTGGGTGTCCGCTGTCCAAACAATGAATTGGTCAATGTTTGGGCTGCCCATGAACTGCCCAAGCACTATTGGAGCTGACCTGGGTAGCCCCCATGTGTGTTGGTTGGTCGATTCGGACAAAAACGCATTTTATGCCATTTTGTGGAAAAATATTTTCGTAACAGTTTCGCGATGTTTCTAACCTATTTATGTCGTTATTTGATATCGAATAAATATGTTTAGGTGAAAAATAAATGAATTATTCATATTGATATTTAATAATTTGTTTGGTAGCTTTAAAGTTTAAAGTTACGATTTCACCCGAACCAAGCGATTTTGTTGCGCCCGCACTAAAACCCCAACAAAAATGGTATCAGAGCAGGTCCGATCCTTCATTCATTACATTTGTCATGTTTGATATATGATACATAATCTAATTTTTATATTTGCACATGCATGTAATTTAGATATTCTTACTTTTCGGTTCTTCGTTCACGGAAAACATAACGCATATTTAATGGTTAAGTTAAGTTATGTTTTCCTAGGTAGAATTAAACTGTTGAGATATTCATCTAGATTAAAATCTGCATTTGATGTAGAGTAAGACCCTCTTTAGGAATATCCCCGCTTAAATAAGGCATTAAATTAACTAGTATTAGGAATACTTATTTCTTGGCCCGCCTTGTCAGTACGGACGCAAATGATTTCCTGATGTTGTAGATGTATAATGCCAAAAATGTGCAATTATGGCTGATGGTTGTTCATTTGTGCCGGTAGAACTTATATGATAAGAGACAAATTCAAGTGAAAGTGGAAATCCTGAACGTGCCAAAGCTGTCAGGACTACATTGTTAGCTTGAGTTTGTCACTGACCAAAATCAGGAGTCACAGTGAGTGTGATTGACAATGAGTTATCTACCTAATGAATATACGTAGGCGAGAATGTGCCAAAGCAGTGAGTCGAAATATATTAATGGGGTCCACTTCTAACTATGGAATTCAATTTATTTATTGGATTCTCGTTTTCTATTAGGGATTACGGTATTATGTAAAGTAGTGGGAGGCACTGATGGGTTAAATATCCATGACTAAAATAGTGTGTAATATTATGAAAAAGCCCCTAATGTTTTCCTTATTCTATTATGTTAATAGTAATAAACTTTTAATCCACTGCATGCATATTATTTATATATGTTTTCTGACTTTCCTTATGGTTGCAGATTTCTAGAATAGGTTCTAGATTAAAAGGAGGCTTGGATATTGTTAGATTAGTCAAAACCATCGGGAACTGTTATTACGATTTCTTGAAAAATCAGGATGGTTAGTGACTTAGTCACTAAGTCACATTAGGTAATCTAAATAGATATCAATTTTAGGATATAATAGTCTAGATAGAATAGTTTCTTGTGCAGTAAGAATTAACATGAATTTGTTCATGTCTCGAGATTAAGAAAACCTCATTAGGTATTTGTTTATTTGATAATGACGTTTCTTGGCTTTATTGACCTTTAGAGGTAGTATGTTTGACACAATTTGCTAATCAATTATTTACAATTGTTGTGAATAGTTAAAGATAAATTATAAAGCTAAAGAAAGAAGATGTGTATAGTTGTGTATAAGAGATATTGATTCTCACAATACGACAACTATAGGTATTTGATACCAGATCTTCCGTCTAGTTATTTAAAATAGTGTTTAATGATTGTTTTGATATTTGATATCATAACTTGCGACTATTGGATAGTTACTTGTTCTTTATAAACAGTTATTTCATATTTTAATATGACTAGTAGTTTCATTGATGAAAAGATAAACATTAAGAAAAATATTCAGTTAACTAAATAACTTAGAACAAAGCTTTATGAGATTTTATCACTTACGCATTAGATGTTTATTTTGTATGGTAAAGGATCGTCTGATACGAGATCACACCACATATCCTTATCCATTTAATGAATATTGTATTCGGGAATGTGATTAAATTTCATTTAACCAATGATCGTCATTGGACCATAGATTTATTAAACTAATACATTGGATGTATGTAGTTTAATGAATTATAAATTGCCTTGGATAGTTTTCTTTATTTCGTAACTTATTTAATGAGTTGTCATTACTTGGTTACTCATTTCTGAAAGAACATATATTGAACGTCTTGAAAAGTTTGAGAACTTTCAATCTGTTCTAATGAAACGCGGATAGAATATTTTGAATGGTTCAAAGATATTAGATTTGATGTTTTGAAAACTGTATCTTTAACATTCATCATGAATCTTTTAATTGTTCAAAGATGCTTGATACAATCAAAAATATGAATTTATGACAATTAGTTCTAAGGTTATTTAATAAAAATGATTCTTACTCAATATTATTCTTCTACGATTCCATCGTTATGAAATTGACCAGTGGGAGAAATCGAATCTTATATGATTTGGTTCATTTGATATTGAGTGTTACCGAATTAGTTTCAATACTCTTGGGGATATGCTCCAGTAATACTAATTCGTCCTTTTAATTAAGGTTCCATTAGTTTCTACAGTTACGTATATAATATGTATAAGTAGAAAATTCAAATCTTGAAAAATTTGAGATTTGAATCTTTCTTTTGTATAATGGTTATATAATTGAAAAGTACTTGCGCCTCGGAGGTATAAGTAAAAGTTTATCATTTATTCTATTTAATCGAATATTTTATTTTATTTGATAGTATATATTTTCTATGATCCCAAGTAATAAAATTATTTTATTACTTGGTGTGTAACATCAGATGTTGACCATTGTAGAAAAGACTTGACTTATTGAAGTCAAATGTGAGAGTGATAAACTATAAATGGAACTAAGTAATTAATAAGATGAAAAGACCCTTAGATATCTTCCGTATAAGTTCAATAGGATGTCAGAATCATTTACCAAGTATCTAATGCTTAATGATTTTGTTGTTTTCTTATTGAAGAAAATTATCCTATAACTTATCGTGGGAGCGATATTTGATATCGATTTCGGAAGTTAACATTAAACCATAGATCTAAGATTGTTCATAGCTTACTACAATAAAGTTTTGAACTTGATTAAGCTTTCGTTATGAATCGTTCATAAAATATGCAAATTATTTGCGCAGCAAAAACAAAGTGAGCTTGTTAAAGGTTTGACCTTTATAGTATGACAGTGAGAAAAGTTATACTCAACAATCTATTGTAGATTTTGAGGAAACTTGTCTCTAGTCAAACTAATTGAACAATTAAGGATCAATTGGTTAATATTGATATTAAATTATGCATTTTGGCTAAAGAATGCAAAGTGGCGTTCTTGAATGGATTCTTCGAATAAGAGATCCATTGTGATTTCTTTGTTTGAAGAGTTCATTCTGGAATGGCCCTGGTGTTTGTATTCTGCTAAAATTACGATTTGGTATACTAGCTTATAGAGCCTACTCTAGACTCAGGTGAGCTTTCCAGAAATCTGTGTCCTTTATTTTTAATATCAGTTAGATTGTCTGATTTTATCAAAGCATAGAGAATACATATGTGATAATAGGGTTGGTGGGAGTGTATAAATTTCTTTCTAGTATTGTATATCCTAACGACATTATCATTATTAATGTAATAATGAGATGTTTGTGAGGTAAAAGGTTTATCTAAGTCTTCTTTTCTCCGTGAAAGCAGTTGGAGTAGTCTTTGTTATATTTGATATAAAGTTTCATATACGATATAAAACAAGAGACTTGTGAGATACTCTCATTATTCGTGCATTAGATATGATCTAATAAGGACACAACAAGACTATGTATGTGACAGTTAGTATAATTATTTGACAGTTAGTGTATCTCTTGTATATAGTATTCATCTTTCATAAAGGATTATTCCTTTGTCGAAAGAGAAATTAATTAGAAAGTCTAGTCATTTATTCATCATAGTATGATGGCATAATGAATACTATATTATGTGCGATTAAAAATATCAATGTAGCTGTAATTGTTATGAACTATTTTGATATGTTATATACCTCTGATGTGCCTTGAAACATGTTCTTTGTTATCTTTGAGATATTAAGAACGAGTTTCTTATTCATGGAGAATATAATCCGCAACCATTAGGGTCAGATTAGTTTTGAGTCTAATTATGACGTTAGACAGTCTACGTCATATAGAGTCAGAAAAGATGCAGTGGGAGTGTCATGGTTGATTCTACTGTATTAGTGGAATTAGTTGTAACTTATGAAGTATTGACTTATGAAGTTGCATAGTGACCTTATAAATTAGAAGTTTTCATATTAGTGTTGTGTTTGCGGTTGTCTCATAATATTTGGATTTGATATCTAAATACATAGACAACTCAGTAGTTGTAGCACAATATTGATGTCGCATATGAGTCATATTGATGTATAACTTAGGTTATACAATATATGAATGATGTTAGCTAAGGGAAATGATTGGGTTTGTTGGACAAACTCAATATGTTATAGCGGGCTTACTTGTTGTTGCCTCCCTCTTGAGTGCTAGGTCAACTCTTGAGGACCATGCATATGTAATACATATTTAGATGTGTATATGATACCGTGAATTGGCACTAGAGCAATTGGGAGAAATTGTTAGAGTTGGTGCTCAATGTGCCAATGCGGATCGTATTTATGTCCGATTCATGAATTCAAACAATTCATTTTTCCATAATATTACTTAATTATGGTAGTATTTCTTGCTTTTATATATATTCAATCTAATTACGATTAGATTGAAACTAAATATGGTTTAGTGATATGTATATATTAGACAAAGACCCAATAATATATTATGTAGTGCGCAGTTACAAAGTAGTTTGTAATTGACATTGGGAAGTGTCACTACTAGAAGTATATTATCAAATAAAGTTTCTGGTCAAGATTTACTAACATGGGTCGGTTAGTAAAATTCGATGAGACCAGTACATATCGTATATCGAGACTTGGTCCGATGGTTTATCCCAATGAACCATGAGTCTTGGGATACTCGTGTAGACGTGTAGGTGTTTATTTGATAAACACTGAATGACTCACCAAAGATTTCCTAATAGATGGTACACCAACTTCAATAAGAATCTTCTCGAGTTGAGTAGCATAGTGGTCCTTCGACTTGAGATACCATTGTGGATATATGAGATATCCTCCACACTTTGATGGCAGTCACGTCATCGATCTATTTAGATCAGACCTCCGCCTATTCATTGGGTGTGGACTGATGCTCATGATATCCTGTGACTATCAGATAGAATCTGTCAGCCCTATGTATATGGCATAGGTATCATGTACGCATTTTCGATCTAGTAAATCCATGGCCATAGTATAATTCGGAAGCGAGTTCCGAGTGTTATTTAGATATCGTAAATTTAGAAGTCGACTATATTATACCTTAGGGATTTGACGTTCTTATATATATTCCCGGTATAATATTGATAGCTTGTGACGGAGGGATTATATGTATGCAATGACCTCGACTTGCATAGTTTAGCGAGATTATCTTTGGTCGTCATAATTCATGAGTGGGTGAATTATGGACACGAAATTGGATTTCGTGACGGATAAACCTAAACTTAGAGAGTCTCACAATATGAAGTGTACTCGTTGAGCACTTGGGCAACGCGTTATGAATAATATAGATTATTCATAATACTTCACCGGATTAAATGAGTTAATTCGAACCGTTTAATCGGTTAAACGAAAATACATGCATTAGGGGATTTTGGTCAATCAATAATTAATGTGTATTTGTATTTGATACAAGATTTGATTTGATACATATTAATTAATTATCAAATGAGACTTTGACACATGCCATTAATATATGTATTTGTCATTTAATGTAAATAAAAATACATATATAATAATAATCACATTAATTAATTATTTATGTACTTAAATGTTAAATATTTATATAATTAAATTATTTCAATATTACATGAATGTTATGCAATATATTTGATTATTATTGGTTACATGTGGCATGATTTTATTAAGCTTAAAGTTTACAAATTGGATTTGTTAACTTAAAGCTTATTACTATTTAATTAGATTAAATTGTCCAAATGACCATAATACCCCTCAAAGTCGGCAAAGCCTTGTTTTTTAAGTTAAAAAATTTGGTTTTCTCTTTTGAATCAAGCTATGGCCAAAACCCATCTCCATGAAGCCTCCCAAAATTTTCTTGAAGTAGTTTGAAGAGAAATTGTAGAAATCAAGAAAAAATTTAAGAATTTTAGGAGATTTGGACGTAATCTTCATAACTCTTAAACTTAGAAAGCTTGTTTCTTATTCTTGAGCATCTAGACAAGTTCTATGGTTTTTTCATTTCTTATATTTTGGGGCTTTTTTATTTGGAGGATGGATTTTGAGACAAGATGCATGTGTGAAATTTGATTGAATAAAATTAGTGTAATATTAGTTCAGTTTTGTCTTTTGATGACTTGTTGTCATTCTAGAGTGTTATGAACACTCTTGTAACTCCTAGAATTTTTCTTGAGTTCTTCATTGTGGTGACTTTGGTTGGTGTATGTGTTAATATGATTAATATTGAGAAAATTGGATTTAAAACATGAAAAATGATATTTTTAGTTACCAAATAAGATCTGGAAATTCTATGATTTTGGTGATGAAAATTATGTTATCTAAATGTATTGGATGTGTTTTGGCTATTGGAACAATTGCCGGAAATTATTTCGGAGTTGAAATAAGCAAAAACGGTGAAAAACGATGTTACCGGATGAGTTTTGAGCTTACCGAATGTCCGCTGTCCAAACAATGAATTGGTCACGGTTTGGGCAGCCCATGAACTGCCCAAGCACTATTGGAGTTGACCTGGTCAGCCCCCATGTGTGTTGGTTGGTTGGTTCGGACAAAAGCGCGTTTTATGCCATTTTGCGGAAAAACATTTCACGATGTTTATAACCTATTTATGTCGTTATTTGATATCGAATAAATATATTTAGGTGAAACATGAATGGATTATTCATATTGTGTAACATCCCGCCTAAACCAGGATATTACCGGCAGGAGACAGGCTAATCTTGACTCCATAAGCCTCTTGACTCTGACGAAATTTCGGCATAACCTCTGCTAAAAATCATGCAACCTGGATCAAAGTCAAGCACCTCCAATAACCTATAGGGCCCAAACACATAATATACACTAAAACAATAAACTCAAGACATAACACGATTGGGCTCTATGCCCGAAAATGCATATAAACAAAAACTTTACAAGTAAACTTATACAACTCAATCATCTACAACTAAACTTATACAACTTGACTCTGATACTCTCAAGACTTGGTGACTGGCTGACTGCAACGCTGCTATCCGGCTCCTCAAGCTCTGAAAACTATGGTCGACCGATCAGGTCACCAACCTGCAAAACTCAAACACTGTTGGATAGTGAGTCATAAGACTCAGTAAGTAACTATGCTCATTCCTTGAGCGTCAAACACATGCAAAGTCTGAATCCTGTTTCTGTATTAACCTGGTTGTCTATGTGACCATGCAAATATTTACTGGGTCTGAACTAATTATCTATTTCTTAATCATTTCACAAACATATTTCTTTGTTACCAGTACCTTTAACTGATCACACACATACTTCAAATCTTGTTTGCTATTTATATTTTCATACATTTAAAATATACTCATCACGTTACTATATCCGCATCTATTAAGTCTATTTCCATCACGTTTCTGCTGCGCTACTCTTATATCTTTCTACTTTCTTATAAACTCTTTACTAATCTAGTTCAGGTAATTATTATAACTTTCTTTCTTCCTTTATTTTGAAATATCATCAAATCGGCTATTATTAAAAATTCCTTCTATCTCAAACAATCAATACACTATCAAATCATCATACAACCTTAAATTATGCATGCATACATATATATATATATATGTAGTCATATTACCATGCATTATCATTCACAAGAAGTTACTCTTATACAACTCATACAAACATTGTATGCAAATAAATGTAACAATGCTATCATGCGTCACTATCAACTATATACATCTCAAATGATTTTCAAGAATATATGATCTTTATGTATAACTATGAATTATGCTCTACTTTATCATGCCATGTTTTTTATAAAATTCTTTTTGAAAACTTTTTCTGAAAAACTGTTTTCTAAAAACTGTTATCTGAAACTCTTTATAAAACCTTTCTTTCTGAAATACTGTTTTCTGAAAACTGTTTCTGAAAACTGAAGTCTCTAAATAAAATCTGTATCTCTGAAAACTGAAATCTGTATCTGAAAACTGAAAACTTTTTCTGAGTTCTATGTCTCTGTCTGAAAAACTGGACGTATGAGGGCGTTACGTATCGCCGTCCCCCCATACGCCTATCTGGAGGCAGAAGTGCAAATCCATGACTTTGAGGCGTTACGTATCGCCGTCCCCCAAAACATGCCACTACTAACTCAAAACTAACTCATATCTGGTGGTCTTGGGGCGTTACGTATCGCCGTCCCCCAAGCCACAATCTGGAGCTGGGGGTGCGGATCTATGCTACCACCCAAGCTCAAAAACCAGGATTTCGGGGATCTGTCAACCCTAGTCCTGCTCGAGGATCTGAGAGCGTCCCCTCAGTCCTCCACATGTGCACATGTTCTCTATATCCGTCAATTCCAACTGTATCTCAAGTTACATACTGGGGTGAGTTTTTACCTCATGCCCCGAAAACCATAAAACTCATGCTTTGATCTCAAATCTGTAAGAAACATTTTCTGAAATACATTTCTTTCAAAAACATTTGAAACTTTTCTTTAAAAACTTTTTAAATTCCAAATCATTCTTAATTTCAACTCAATTTATAAAATCATAATGCACAAATATGCATATGCATTTCTTATGCTTTCACTAATCACAGCCATGCTTTCTTATATGCTTATCCTCAGGCTATCAAATATTCACATGCATTCTTATAAACTAATGACATATGATTTCTACTCTTTCGTGCTTTCAATGCTAAGTATTTTGTGTCCTATATGTTTATACTATTTTCAACATACTTTATATACATTAAACACGTTCATTTACATTATAAACTGTCACAACTTTATAAATACATACAATCTGATATGCATTTTTACACACATAACACTATATATTATTACTCAAACTAATAAGCTTTACCACTATGAAAACATGCACCTGTAAACCAGTCATACGTATTTAATGATTCCATGATATGCTCTATACACATTCACATCTTTCATTACCAAGCAAACTCATAAGTTCAATTCTTAATTCCCACTTCTAACATCAAATAAAACTTCACATTAATACATATACAGAAACCATAACGCTAACCATTACATAAATACATACCATCTTATACACAGCTCATTAATTACACATATAATCTCTTTACATTGCTACATTTGTATCGTGCCTTACAATATATATAGTCTACTTTTTTGTTCATTAGCATTACTCAATAATCATTCACAATCATACAATGACATTTATTTCAGCAAATAGGATTATTTAACTGATTTCCAAAATTATAAATTTAGGTTTAAACATTTTATTCTTTATTTTATACATTCACAAGTAAACATTATCCACGACTTCTAAACTAGTTAATTCAAGGCTCAAAAGACACTATTAGAATATTTATTCACGTTCCTTTGGCTGTTACGTTGTTGATTCCATGATTTTGCTAAGTAATTCATTTCAGCAGCCTCTTCAAGATATTCAACAACAACCTTAAATTCATATTGACCAATGACCAGAGTATTCCATCACAACATGTAACCTTATCAAAATTGAACTAATAAAATAACAAGCAAATCGTAAACAACAAAGGACCTCATCATATAAATTTACTTAACCATTACGCAACTATAAATATATACATAACTAATCCAATCCACAAATTCTTAACGTTATTAGTCGTGTTCAAATATAACGTTCATTCTTTCTTTTCACTGTACTTTTCTGACTTATATTTTTTTATTGTTTATCTCATTTCTCTATAGTACTTCTACAACAACTTCCAATCCAAAATACAACCAATCCTAATATTACTACTTCTGCTCACGCCCTACCATCGCATTTCCCACTACTGCCGCAATCTTTAATTTCAGATTTCATATACATGTCAACGCATCAATATTATTCTATTGCTTTACTTATTAAAATTACAATTTAATCTTCTAACAAAAATTATACCCAAATCTTAATTTCCTTAATCCTTCAAATTCCTTCGCATTTTCTATGCTTAATACAGAATCTAGATTAATTTTGACATATTTTATCTTATTATTTTATCCAATTTCGAAATTCAACCCAAAAACCCAAATTACAAAATCAATTAAATTCAAGGAAATCATAGCCATAGTGTACTTACAAATTGCTCTTCTCTCTCTCTCTCGGTCAGCCCATCTTTCTCCTCCCACTGCTTCTTCCACTCACCGCTTCTGCTTTCTTTCTCAACATCCCTCTCTCTCGGCCTTGCCTCTCTCTCTTTCTCTTTATTTTCTATCGTTCTTTCTCCCTCGAGCTCTCTCCAACTCTCTCGATTCTTCGTATTTCTTTTTTTCTATGTGTTCTGCGTGCGTCTCTCTGTGTAATGTGTATATGTTTGTTGCAATTTGTGTGTGTGGGTAATGTAACACGTGTGTGTGTGTGTTAAAATGGGTGTGTGTGTAATAAATATTTATGTGTTTAATAAATATATATATATATAGTACATGTGTGTAAGTAATATAATGCACATGTGTGTGTTTGGAAATATCTAGAATTATTTATTCTAGTTAATAAATTACAATCTAACCCCTCAAGTTAATTCTATATTATTATACCACTTATCTCTAGGAAAAAGGTTCCCATTTTATATAATAAAAATTGACCCCGCGTTCGGTCGCGGTCTCTCAAGCAGAAAAATAAATTTACGCAATAATGCTAAAATAACCCGGGATGTTACATATTGGATATTGAATAATTTGTTTGGTAGCTTTAAAAGTGACCGGCGTAATCACACGCGTATAACGCAAGCGCATGTATCGTTCAAGTAGTATAAAAATATCGATCTCATGAGAACTTAATTTCTACTATTGTTATTAATTGATGATACTATTTATTTACAGGTATCTAATTATAGGAAGAAGAGAATGATTGCTTGATTGGTTGGTTGAATGTGGATTTGCTAAATAAATAAATATACAAAAGAAAATACTAAGGAAAATAACAAAAGACACAAAATAGCTAGGGTTGTGACTCCACACAATATTATTCAAAAGCTGAATTGATTCTCTTATATATGTGTAATAAATTAATTTGCTAACATGGAACACGAAGTTATGCAAAAGCCTCTGTCGATGGTCAGATGCAAATACCCAGTGTAACTCAATTAATCATATTCCTATGTTAACCAAGTTATCTAAATTCTTTAAGTTCAAGTTCCAATTATGGCTACCCACGCCCGACAGGTATATGTCTATCCTGTAAGGAAATCTATTAAAGGGTTATCTATCCTCAAGGAAGATCGTGAGCTATTGAATCTATGGCTGAAACCTAAAATCTCTTTTCCAAGTTCATTTTAAGTTTATCACATCAATCTTATTGGTGATCAGGCAACAAGAAGCATTAAGCTTGAGATTCAATAAACAAATTAAAGAATTACCTATTATATAATTAAATCAATTATTAAGCTTGTTAATACTGTGTTTCATCACTTCCCTAGAATAAAAATAAAATACTGGGGGTTAAGGGATCCACCTTTAGAAATCTCACTTTATTATAATATATAAATTACCATTGTTACCCAATTAAGTTAAATCAGCAATAAAGGCGGTGTTATTATTTATCCATAAACCAACCATATAGGCAGTAATCATCTGTCACCTAAAGACCGACATATAAGCGGTGTCACATTATGTTAAATAATTAAAACCAGTCATTAAGGCGGTATCAACTTTTAATCCATATTACTAAATTACAATTTCCATATTATAATTAAAGTGAGATTAATCTACCTTTATTATTTCTAATTTAGAAATCTCCCTTATTATAATATATAAATTTACGTGATAATTATCAACCGACTGTATAGGCGGTATCATGATTAAGTCAAATTTAAAATTAATTACCAACCAACCAATATGGCGGTATCCATGCTTAGTCTGGTTAAAACCAATTTCAATAATTACCAACCGACCAATCCGGCGGTATCCTCATCAAGTCAGGTTTTAACTAGTTTATATATTATAATAAAGGGAGATTAATCTAAATTATAGAAGTAAAAAGCTTCACCCTTCCCCATCAGAAATTTAACTACTAAACATAAAAGAAAAGAAAAGAAAATAAATAAAAATAATTACTGAAATTAAAAGTGCATAATTAAAATTACTGGAAGTAAAAGTATTGAAAGTAAAAGTGCTGAAAGTAAAAATGCTGAAAATAAATTAGTGAAAGTAAAAGTGCTGAAAGTAAAAGACATTGTGGTTTTTGTACAAATTAACTATGTGACAAAGGAAATTGCTATTTTATCATTTTGTAATTAGATTACTTTGATGTATAAATGATAAAAGTCCTTATGATTAGTTCCGGATTAATAAGATATGAGACAATATTAATCCACGAACTGTTTAATATTTAAATATCCCTAGTTGTAGTATTATCGAGACTGGACATCGATAATGCGGAATAGACTAGTATTACACTTGTGCGCATTATGGAAGCTTAACAACATAGTTCTCATATATTAAGTATAAGATATTTATGCAAGTGTGATAAGAGGTTTTGTTAGCCGTTGGACAGGGAACAGCTTCGCTCTGGATAGACCCATCGGAGTCCCATTGGTAGTATGACTATGTGTCTATGGGAATCCGCATCAGGGTAGGTGTATGTGGTCTTAACTTGAGACTTGCATCGCTAATACTTGCGACAATCAGTACGCTTTGGTTTTTGTCATCCGGGGCTTTAACAGGTTTTGTGTATATCTCTTCTGGGTTTACTGAGAATCGTAGTGTATTGGGTGTAATGTCAAGATGGAAGTATCACTTCAGTCATATGGAGATGATGATCACGCAAGGATACAGAACTAGTACTCTCATATGCTGCAGCTATCGGGATAATATGACAAGGTCATGATTATCCGATTAAATAGACTAGTTGCTAGTGATCTGATATATACTTCGTAGGGGGCAGACACAATTCCAGCCCCAGGCCTAGCATGTGATATCTGATACTGGATCGTAATACGCAATACTTAGTATATTACACCTGATATAGATTATATATTCTTCGTTGAATATTTCTGGAGAATTGGGTAGGAACGGTGCTTTGCTAGAAGCCAACCATGTCTTATAAATCGGTAAGAACGTGGTATGAGGTACGCACGTGTTCGGATATTACGACGACCAGATTTACTGCCAACATATCCAGGGATCTCTTGGGTCACTTCCCAAAGATTCACCGATGACATTTGACTCGAACAGAATTAATCTGGGATTAATTATGAGAGAGAAAATTAATCTAGGATTAATTGCGGCAAGAATTTATCTAGGATAAAATTTGAATAGAAGAGAGAACGCGATTAATTTGGAATTAATCTATTAAATAATATATTGGATATATTAATTGAAATCAGATTTCAAAGCGGAATTAAAATTAGATTTTAATTTGGGCGAACGAACTAATTTGGAATTAATTCACAAGCGACTTTCGTAATAATTTTTCTAGGCATTATTATTTAATTAAATTAGATTTAATTAAGTCGCGATGGAAAATTCATTTAATCAGATTAAATGAACCTGAGCCCGAAGTGTGTTGAGCAAGCCACTTGAATTTTGAATTTAAGAAGTGAGGCCCACCAACTTACATCACTAGTCATTAGTTGATGGAAGTAGGTGAATGCATTTAATGCATTTCTTTTCAACACAATTTTGCTTTTGCTTTTTTGAAAAGCATATACATTTTTTTTGGTGGTTGACTTTGGTAATTGATTTTTAGAAAACAAATATCAAAAACACAAAACTCGCTCACTCTCCCTCACTTTGCCGTGACATCTTCTTCTCCAAATGGAAAATTTTGTAGCAAAATTTTCCAAAGCTAGCACTTAAAGAGTAAATCAAGGTGATAGGGAAACTCACCCTTGAAATTAAAGATTCAACAAAGCTTGGAGCTTCAACATACACAAAGAAAGTTTTGAACTTCATCCACTCATTGTAAGTCCTTCCGCAACTTATTTTGATTATTCACACACTGAAATCATGATATAGAGACCTTGGGCATGTTTAGGACACAAAAATATTACGGTCGGACCGTGGTGGAGAATACTTAAACAATAAATTTCTCGATTACTTGAAAGAGTATGGTATTCTTTCACAGTGGACTCCTCCCGGAACACCTCAATTAAACAGTGTGTCCGAACGGAGAAACTGAACTTTGTTGCACATGGTAAGTTCTATGATGAGTCTCACTGAGCTACCAATTTCCTTATGGGGATAAACATTGAACAGTGCAATACTTATTTTGAATAAGGTTCCGTCAAAGTCTGTTGAACAGACTCCATATGAAATATGGACAGGAAAGAAACCGGGTTTCTCATTCCTGAAGATTTGGGGATGCTTGGCATACGTTAAACGTTTGGATGGTACCAAACTAGAACCCAAATTGGATAAGTGCCTAATTGTAGGTTATCCTAGGGAAACCAAAGGATATTACTTCTACAACCCACAAGAGAACAAGGTATTTGTTGCTCTCGATGCGGTTTTCCTTGAAAATGAATTCCTAAATGCAGTGGTAAGTGGGAGGAAAGTAGAACTCGATGAAAATTGTAGTGATACTGTTCCTGGCACCGACTCCCTAACGGAACACGAACAGTTCATCAGGGATGAAACTGTACCACAATCTTCTAATACACAAGAACCGCATAGGTCAGAGAGAGTCAGAAAACAACCTGAGAGGTATGGGTTTCTGATCTCACCTCACGTAGATATTAATCTTATTAAGGATAATGAGCCGGCTACGTATGAGGAAGTGATACAAGGTATCTACTCCGCTTTATGGCAAGAAGCCATAAAGTCCGAAATGGATTCCATGTATACCAACCAAGTCTGTGCACAGGTTGATGCACCAGATGGCATTAAGCCGATTGGTTGTAAATGGGTCTTCAAAAGGAAGACCGACATAGATGGAAACATTCAAACATACAAAGATAGGCTTGTAGCGAAAGGATATCGTCAACGACATGGTGTCGATTACGATGAAACTTTTTCACCTGTTGCCATGATTAAATCCATTCGGATAATGCTTGATATTGCTGCATATTTTGATTATGAAATATAGCATATGGACGTCAAAACCGCTTTCCTTAATGGAAACCTTTTGGAGGATGTTTATATGCAACAGCCTGACGGTTCGTTCGTGCCAAAACATGCAAATAAGGTTTGCAAATTAAATCGATCCATTTACGGGTTGAAGCAAGCATCACGTTCTTGGAACCAATATTTTGATGAGATCATAAAAGAATATGATTTCATTCAAAACGAAGATGATTCTTGTGTATATAAGAAGGTTAGTGGGAGTGCACTGACATTCATTGTCCTTTACGTTGATGATGTATTGCTTATTGGCAATGACATTCCCATGCTACAATCAGTGAAAGCTTGGCTTTCATTAAAATTTTCCATGAAAGATCTGGGAGAAGCAGCCTTTATTCTGGGAATAAGGATCTACCGGGATAGATCTAGAAAGCTGCTTGGACTCTCCCAGAGCTCGTACATTGACAAAGTATTGAGGAGATTCAATATGGATCAGTCCAAGAGGGGACTGCTTCATGTGTCACATTGCGTCTCTCTATCTAAGGACATATATCCTAAAACTAAAGATGAGAGAGAAGTAATGAGTCGGATCTCATTCCCTTATGCAGTCGGATCGATCATGTATGACATAATATGTACGTGACCTGATGTCTCGTATGCTTTGAGCATGTGTAGTCGCTATCAGGCCGATCCAGGTGATGGACACTGAATTGCGGTTAAGAACATCCTTAGGTATCTTAAACGAACTAAGGATGCTTTCTTAATTTATGGAGATGGAGAACTTGAGATGACTGGGTTCATCGATGCAAGTTTCCAAACCGAAAAGACGCCTCTAAGTCACAATCTGGGTATATATTTTATTTGAACAACGGAGCAGTGAGCTGGAAATCTTCCAAGCAAGAGACTGTTGCTGATTCAACAACAGAAGCGAAATATATCGATGCAGCTGAGGCAGCAAAAGAAACAGTTTGGATCTGTAAATTCCTAATTAGATTAGGAGTAGTTCCGTTAGCAGCTGAGCCCGTTCCATTGTATTGTGACAATAACAGGGCTATAGCGCAGGCTAAGGAACCGCGGTCTCATCAATGATCCAAGCATGTACTTCGATGTTTTCATCTGATTCGTGAGATCATACATCGTGATGATGTGAAGATCGAAAAGATCGCTTCAGATGATAACATTGCAGATCCACTGACGAAAGCTATTTCTCAGCCCAGTTTGAGCGACACGTACATATTTCAGGTGTTAGATACTTGAGTGATTGGCTATGAGCCAAGTGAGAGATTGTTGGACAATTATGACCCATATCATCACTATTTGTAAAAGACATTGTGGTTTTTGTACAAATTAACTATGTGACAAAGGAAATTGTTATTTTATCATTTTGTAATTAGATTACTTTGATATATAAATGATAAAAGTCCTTATGATTAGTTCCTGATTAATAAGATATGAGACAGTATTAATCCACGAATGGTTTAATCATTAAATATCCCTAGTCGTAGTATTATCGAGACTAGACATCGATAATGCGGAATAGACTAGTATTACACTTATGCGTGTTATGGAAGCTTAACGATATAGTTCTCATATATTTAAGTATATGATACTTATGCAAGTGCGATAAGAGGTTCTATTAGCCGTTGGACCGGGAACAGCTTCGCTCTGGATAGACCTCTCGGAGTCCCATTGGTAGTATGACTATGTGTCTATGGGAATCCGCATCACGGTAGATGTATGTGGTCTTAACCTAAGACTTGCATCGCTAATACTTGTGACAATCAGTACGCTTTGGTTTTGGTCGTCCGAGGCTTTAACAGGTTCTGTGTACGCCTCTTATGGGTTTACTGAGAATCATAGTGTATTGGGTGTGATGTTAAGATGGTAGTATCACTTCAGTCATATGGAGATGATGATCACGTAAGGATACAGAACTAGTACTCTTATATGCTACATCTATCGGGATAATATGACAAGGTCATGATAATCCGATTAAAGAGACTAGTTGTTAGTGATCTGATATATGCTTCGTACGGGCAGACACAATTCAAGCCCAAGCCTAATATGTGACATCTGATACTGGATCTTAATACGCAATATTTAGTATACTACGCCAAATATAGATTATATATTCTTCGTTGAATATTTCTGGAGAATTGGGTAGGCACGGTGCTTTACTAAAAGCAAAACATGTCTTGTAAATCAGTAAGAATATGGTACGGGGTACGCACGTGTTCGGATAGTCCGATGACCTGATTTACTGCCAACATATCTAGGGATCTCTTGGGTCACTTCCCAAAGATTCACCGATGACATTTAACTCGAACAGATTTAATCTGGGATTAATTATGAGAGAGAAAATTAATCTATGATTAATTACCACAATAATTTATCTGGAATAGAAGAGAGAATGTGATTAATCATCGTGTACGCACGTGTTCGAATAGAAGAGAAAACGCGATTGATTTGGAATTAATCGATTAAATAATATATTGGATATATTAATTGAAATCGGATTTCAAAGCGAAATTAAAATTAGATTTTAATCCGGGCGAACGAACTAATTTGGAATTAATTCGCAAGCGACTTTCGTAATAATTTTGCTAGGCATTATTATTTAATTAAATTAGATTTAATTACGTCACGACGGAAAATTCATTTAATCAGATTAAACTAACCCGAGCCCGAAGTGTGTTGAGCAAGCCACTCGAATTTTGAATTTAAGAAGTGAGGCCCACCAACTTACATCACTAGTCATTAGTTGATGGAAGTGGGTGAATGCATTTCTTTTCAACACAATTTTGTTTTGCTTTTTTGAAAAGCATATACATTTTTTTTGTGGTTGACTTTGGTAATTGATTTTTAGAAAACAAATATCAAAAACACAAAACTCTCTCCCTATCCCTCACTTTGTCGTGACATCTTCTTCTCCAAAGGGAAAATGTTGTTGCAAAATTTTCCAAAGCTAGCAATTAAAGAGTAAATCAAGGTGATAGGGAAACTCACCCTTGGAATTAAAGATTCAACAAAGCTTGGAGCTTCAACATACACAAAGAAAGTTTTGAACTTCATCTACTCATTGTAAGTCCTTCCGCGACTTATGTTGATTATTCACACACTGAAATCATGATTTAGAGACTTTGGGCATGTCTAGGACACTAACAACCATTGAACGTCGCGACGTACCACGTGGCACACGATGATTGGCTACTTTGATCTCTTATCAGCTGACGTGGCGATGAGGAATCTGTCGGCCCAATAGAATTCTGACACGTGGTAAATTTGGATGATTAACTCAATAATTGTGCTGATGTGGCGATGACATAGCGATGACGTGGCGAAGTGGATTGTCGGCAACATGTGATGTTGACACGTGGCGCAATGTGATTTATGGATGATGACGTGGACGACACGTGGCACAATAACTCAATATGCTGCTGACGTGGCGATGATGTGGTGGACACGTGGATGACACATGGCTAATAATGATTGTCGCCAACATGTGATGGTGACACGTGGCACGACGCACGTTAGTAGATTTGCTGTGATGTTGACACGTGGCAGGTGCACGTTAGCAAGATCCGGAGCATGTTAGCAAGATCAAACTTCTCAAATTTTGACACGTGTCCCGGTGCATTTTAGCAGGCTCCCGACATACGTTAGCGGTCGCGACGCGAGAAATGACCATTTTGCCCTTTTTGGTCCTTTTTCACTATTTTGGCCCCGATCACCTCCAGAGAGTCCTAAAACCTTATTTATCTACAAAATAACACAAAACACATAAAAATATTCACAAAACTCAAGAATCTATACAAAATATTAGGTCAAATGAGTGGAAAATAGTGATATATTTACCACTCATAAAAAAGTTTTAAAGTTACATTTTCGCCTAAACCGCGCGCTTCCGCTGCGCCCGTGCTAAAATCCCAACAGTTAAGAGGATCCTTTTATATATCAAAGGAACCTCAAATGTTGTATTATGTTATGGATGATCAAAATTAGTTGTCAGAGCGCCAATTTCTTATGTATTTCCTTGTAAATACTTTTGTATATATTTTATTAATGAATAACATAAACAGTTTCTGTAGTATAAATTCTTTTATTATATGGTAAAGACGTAAATGACCATAGAGTGATTGGTTATGATACAGTTGAAAAAGCGTCGCAATTAACATTGAGCAGTATCATAACAATATCATTCTTTAATTGTTCTTGGTAGACCTGGCCGGCGGTTTGATTCCGATTCGAAACACAACCGAACCGGCCGGTTCCCGGTTCCACACTTAAGTGGAACCGGAATCATAAACCGAATCGGAACCGAACTGGTCGGTTCCGGTTCCAGTTCCGGTTCGAACTTTTTTTTAATTATATAAAAAATCGAAAATAATTTAAAATATATTAGATTAATTTAATAAATAAATAAAATTATTAAATTAAAGAGCTTGAACTTAAATTTAAAAAAAATTTAAGTTGCCTACGTATCTTCCAGGGGTGAGAGGAATCAAAGCTCACGTAGTTCCATTACAATTTTAAGATATTTCCCCTTTGGAAATTTACAATTTTGTAATTATCAATCATCATTATCAGTTGATCTTTCAGCTCCCGTTCCGCTTATACTTGTTGTTGCAGATGCATTATTGAACAAGTCTTCTAAATCATCGGGGGAATCTTCTTGTTGTCTCATATCAGCTCGAGTCCAATAATCCACACAAGCTGTTGCTTCTAGAGTGCTTGGATGTAATGAAGATCGTCTAGCTTCCAATATATTACCTCCCAAGCTGAAGGCTTGCTCAACCGCAACGGTGGAAATAAGTGCTGCCAATATCTCTTTAGCAATAATTGATAAAACATGATATATATATTTTGATGTCGGTTCCACCATTCAAGGATTTGAAAATTTTTACTAACGAAACTTTTAGTAGGAAACTCGAAATTTGTATATAAATAATTATATAATTCGGGGTTATAGTTGTCGTATCCCTAGCTTTTTTATTTC
Organism: Zanthoxylum bungeanum; assembly: GCA_019454045.1. Lineage (NCBI taxonomy): Eukaryota > Viridiplantae > Streptophyta > Magnoliopsida > Sapindales > Rutaceae > Zanthoxylum > Zanthoxylum bungeanum. The sequence continues at coordinate 170,099 of SKCR01034272.1, forward strand.
ATTGCAGTAACCAACGATCCCCTGCGCTAAGTCTTGTTTGAATTACTGGTTCGCTACTACTAGATTCACCTAATGTTCCTAAGTTATATCTTACAATATAATCATTAAATAACTCAATTAAATCATTTCTTAATCTCACTATTATTCTTGTAATATCAATATCATCTAATATTCCTAAATAACCATAGTAAGCTTGTAAAACACTATTCAAATCTTCTAATTTAAATCTAGGATCAAAAACAGCAGCAATAAGATAAAGTAAATGAATTTCTCTAAAATAATTCAACCATTTTACCGTCATAACAGTAATGGCTTCTAACAAAACAATATCATTAGGATCGTTACTTTCAAGATGTTCATCGAGAGCACCAATAATATTCAAACTTTCAAGAAGAAATAAATATGTTGTAGGATAATAAACTCCGTTAAAAATTAAAGTAGCATCATTAAAAACTTTTAAAATTTCTAAAAAAATTTCACAAATATCCCATTGACTAGGAAAAAGTGTGATATTTTGAACATGTTGAGAAAAAAAACTACATAATGTATATTTGTATTGTAATGCTTGACATAAAAGAAAATAAGTTGAATTCCAACATGTTGGAACATCTCTTGAAAATTTAATCGATTTAATAACATTTATTTTACAAAATTTGGCCAATTATCTCATAACTTGAGAATATGATCAAATGCAATTAAGTGTTTTCTTAATAGGATAAATGAAAGGTGATAATTTTTCTAGACCATCTTGAACACATAAGTTAAAGACATGACATGTGCAACGAATATGAAAAAACCGACCCCCTAAATTTGGTTGACATATTTCTTTTAAATCATTGATGGATGCAGTATTTGCATATGCATTATCAAATCCAATTGTTAAAATTTTATCTACTAAACCGTATTCATCAAAAATTACCTTCATCATTCTATAAATATTTTGTGCGGTATGTTGGTCATCAAAAACTCTAAATGCAATAAGTCATTTTTGCATGGTAAATGATGCATCAATCCAATGACAAGTCACACCCATGTATGAGTGTGTTCGCCAATGGTCACTCCAAATATCAGAACATATAGAAATACAACCTTTAATATCTTTAATTATTTCATTTAAAATAATTTTACCATCTTTGTATAATTTAAAAATATGACGTTTTGTTGTGTTTCGAGTCATTCTACATGCAGCAGGATTTAAAGCATTATGCACGTAATTAGTAAAATGAATTTTTCACCAAAGCTTAAAGAAAGATGTGTCATACAAGTTAATTTCGTAAATTCTTCTCTATTTTTTGCATCAGAATATTTAAATAAATCTACAGCACTCGTACCTCTACTAGATGATCCGTACCTGGCCATTTGAGTTTGCGTCGTTTATATCTATATCTCTAGGATAATCCAGATACCTGTGACAGAAGGATTATACGTATGCAGTGATCTCGACCTATATGATTCAGAGATTTTATTTGTATTCGTCATAATTTACGGGTGGGTAGATTATAGACACGAAATTGGATTTCGTGACGGATATTCCTGAACCTAGAGAGTCTCACTAATGAGATATACTTGTTGGGCACTAGGGCAACTTTTATAAATAATACTGATTATTTATAAGCCGTTTAACGGTTAAACGAAAATACATGCTTTTGAGATCTTTCGGCCATTTATTAAATGTCGAATTGTGATATTTGACATTTATTATTAATATCTGTATTTTGATTATTTAATGTAAATATAATACATATATTTGAGATATTTGTATTTAATTATTTGATTATTTAAATGTTAAATAATTAAATTAATTAAATATTTAATATCTAGTTTACTTTAAGTAAGTAAACTAAATGGCTCTTTTTAATTGGTTTTCTTGGACAATTTTGATTGGTTAAATTGACATGATTTAATTGGATGGTTTGGGATAAACATTAGTTTGATTAATGGTTTTACACTACAAATTTAAATTAAATCATTTTCCAATTAATTAAAATAAAATTGAAAAATGTGGCCAATATTTTTCCTCCAAAATTCGGTAATTTAGGAAAATATAAAAAAGGCATTTTTTGATTTTTGTTTCACAATCTAAGAACCCTAAAAAAATCAAATACAAAAGAGAAAGAGAGAAAAAGGAGAAAGAAAGAAAGAAAGTTTGGAAAATCAAGATTTTAGTAAGTGTTTTCTTACTTTTTCCTTCATGAAAATTATTTCTATCTTACTAAGCCTCAACATGTGTAGATTAGTTTGTTCTCTACTCTTTTATGGATGTGATTTGATGATTGGGAACTTGGATGAAAGATGGAAGCATGTAAATTGAATTAGAATGCTTAAAATTGTTCTTTAAGCTTTCTTTTTGCCATATTGATGGAAGTTACCATTCTAGAGTTACTTAGCCACTCATGATTGACATAGAATTTTTCTTAAGTTGTTTCATGATGACGAGGCTTGTTTGGTGTTGTGGGAATTGAATTAAAGTATTGAATTTAAATAATTTGGTGTTAATTTTGTTAATTTGTGAAATTATAAAATTAGGGTTTTTAACCTCCACCAAATTTGAGGCTTTTCATATATGTGATGAGATTTGATGTATATATGATGTATATTAAATTTGGGAATTTTTGGATTTGATCTTGACATGTTTTTAACAAAAAGGACCAAATTACAAATTCTTGAAAGTTTAGGGACCATTCGGCAAAAAGAGAAAAAAATGTTTTCTTGAGTTGCAAAATATATTTTCATGTATTAGACATGTATAAATCATTTTGGGATTGATTTGGAATCAATTAGAATTGTATTTGACAATTTTAGACTAAAATGATTAAAATACAAAGTTTTGGGGCAAAATGGTAATTTCTGAAAAATCTGATTTTCTGGTAAAAATTTTAGTTTTTAAGTATTGAGTAATTGAAATAAATTAGTTTATTTACCCAAGAAAAATTATTGAAATCGGAAAATTTTGATTTTCCGCGTTCCGCTGCGTTTACCCGAATTACCGCCCAAAACCCCAACAAGAAAATCTACTATAAGTTATGTGGTTGAACTTGCTGGAGGAGCACTGAGCTGGGTATCCAAGTTACAAAATATTGTGGCTTTGTCTACTACAGAAGCTGAATACATGGTAGCTACACAATCCTGTAAAGAAGCTATTTGGTTTCAAAGGTCATTGGAGGAATTCATACACAAACAAAAGAAGATTCAATTATTTGTGACGGTCAGCGTTTTTTTTATATTGCAAAGAATCCAACAGTTCATTCAAGAACGAAGCATATAGGGGTATAATACCACTTTGTTCGTGAAGTAGTGGAAGAAGGCAGTGCGTGCTTGTTGGAGATACACACCAATGAGAACTTTATAGACGTAATGACCAACCTATCAATATATACAAGTTTGTATTGCGTAGATCCTCTTATGCCTTAGTAGAAACATAACCAGCTTGAAGACGGCAAAGTAGAACTGGTGGTGTGGAAACTTATTGGTTCTCAATCAAGTTTCCTAGTGGGAGAATTGTTAATTATTACACCCACCGAAAGGTGCAATAATTTCATATTTAAAAATAAAAATAAAAAATTGGGTGGGTCCCACACACAAAAAGAAAATAATAAAAAATTAAAATTCACTATTTACACAGTAAATCTCATGCGTGTAAATAGAGGTTTCATTTCGTTATTTTTTTCATTTGATTCCCAACCAAATCCTCTGTATTCTAAGAGAGAAAAATATGATTTCTTCTTAAGAGTTTGTGAGAGAGTTTTAGTTCTCATATTCTAAGAGTGTGAGATTGTTCACTCCTTGTGTTTAGAGAGAGTTGTAAAATTCTTTCCACTATAGTGAAATCATTCTACATTTTTATGTTTCCATAATATTGAAGGTTTTACCACGTTAAATCTGTATCTTGTTGCTTTATTTTATTGTTAAGATTTATGGTAGGTTAAACCATCTAATTTTGATTGTACTGTTATATGATAGACAAAGTCTCATGAACTAACAATTATTTTCATTTTCACTTTACTTACGTGCCACCTTCAGCCAACGATTTTTTTAAATTTAATTAGTCAGACACGTTTCGAAAATGTTTCCGAACGTGTCCTCAACAGTTTCGTTTAACTAAACGTTTCAGAAACACGAAACGTACTGTGAATGGCGTATCCGTGCTTCAGAGTGGGCAAGACATGATTAGTGTGGAAATACTGAAAATATTGAGCTCCCAATTGAGCAAAAAAAGTGATGTGAGAATTGAAGGTTATTGAAATCGCGTGAGACCGAATCATGTGACTGAGTTTGAGAGGCAACTGGGAAAGCAATTAACCTAAATTATTATTATTTTTTTAATAACTCGAATCAATTTACGAGTATCTTAACTAATTCCTGAAATCCGTGTCCTGTATATTTAAAAATTTTCCAACACAAATCATGATAAATCGATGATTTTTTCCACCTAGGAAACATAATCCCTAGAAAATAAATGTATTGAAATTTGAACTTTAAATGTGTCAGCATATTAAAAAATTCCATTGATTTTCATTATTCAAATAATCAAATAATTCAAATAAATAAAAGAAATCAAGGCCCACAAAAATTGGATAAATCCAACTACCAGTTATTGGTCGCCCGCACGTGCAGAAAATACGGTTTATTGGTGTGTCATTTTAATGAATTGAGGATCAAATTAAAAAATATATATAAAAAATACAAACATAAAAATAATATTTTTTGGTTTTGTAATATTCATGTGCCCAGTATTTTGAACAGAACGGCAAGGGCAGAAAGAGAATTTCTTCTTTCGGGGAGGACGAATATTCTGAGGTTATTAACTGTTCTTTGACCAGCCATAATTTCAAACTTGGTCTCCTGATCTTGACCGACCTGAGGACATAGCATGGTGCAGATATCAGAGACCGACAACATCAGAGTCGACCTTGACCACTATAGCCCGATAGCTCGGTTCAGTCCTATCCTTCCTTCCGGATCGGAAGAATGAGCTCGGATATTATGGGTCAGGTCGGAAGTAGTTGGATTAGTTCGACACAATATTTTGCCGTCCTCATGAAGCCTGACATGTAACCGGGACTGTTTGGACATTTCCCCCTGACATGTATCACCGCGAGAAAGATTCATAATTGTTGAGTGTGGAAATACTCAAAATAGAGAGATTTAAAGGAGAGTCAGATGACAGGCTTGCTTTCGACGAGACAGTTGAGGTAGAGAGCCCATCAATCGGTAGGAAATCCACGTGGCTGACGTCATAAAGATATGGGAATAGTATTATTTTTTCATTAGTACATAAAGGGAGGGTAATATTATTTGTAAAGGTTAGCAAGATTTCACTCAAGCACTACTTGTAAGAAATCACTAAGCAAACAACTCGGTACCACACGACCACCCTTGATAAGAGGTTGAACGAGTTCAGTTCGATAATAAAACCCGTATTCTACTTTGTTCCCGTGGACTTAGGTTGGTTCTATTCCGCCGAACCACGTAAACCCTTTGTTGATTCTATGTTTGTTTTTATCTCTTGCTAAGTTTTCTTTTAGGCCCCCATAACCAAACAAATTTACGGTTGGAGTAGGATTGTCCTAGGAGCGGTGTTCCAAACCTGTCCCTTGAACGAAAATCACCCGTCAACACAATTATTCAAGTTAAATATTATATGTCAATTTAAATAAAGATGTAGCGGACCCCACGCAATAATGAAAATTAATGATGCTGGATCCAAAAGCTTTGATATACTTATAAATTCAATAATTTATATATATTACTCGTGGATATGATATAATAACATTAAAAACATATCTTGTTTCCCACAAGAAAGAGCACTCAGAGTATGAAGCAATATCTCATCAAGGCAGTTATGCCATTATGAACGACGAGCGAACCAATATGCTTTCTTCATCGTGCTCCTGTTTAAGATCTTGTCTATGTGGAAATGGAAACAAAAATTGAAATGAAAATAAAGAAAATCAAAACAATAACAAGTTTAACTTTTTCAGAGCAAAAATAAAAAATAAAAAAGAAAGAAAGAAAGAAAGAAAGAAAGAAAGAAATATGTTTTGCAGTAAGTTTTTGTTTTTGGTTGTAGGACAGGAAATAAAAGTTTCTGAAGATAAATTGAAAATTTGTGAGGTACAAACGACGAGCGAACTAATATGTTAACTTCAAGCTATTTCCTAAGTTAAAATGGAAACAAAAAATTAAGTGGAAATGAAGAATTTTCTAAGTTAAAATGGAAACAAAAATTGAAGTGGAAATGAGCATGAGCATGAGCACAATCACACACAGAGATGCCTCAATGCAATGGAAAGACTCAGTTTTGCCAGGAGCTTTTATACTAATGAAAAGAGCATCGTTTATTGTAATTTGTTGAAATGTCTCTGCCTTGCTTGCCAAGAATTGGAATTAAATAACATAAAACAATTTAATATGCGACAATGGAAGCTTTATACGTATTTTCCTTGCGTGCCAAGAATTGGAAATTTTGTTATATATAAAACAGGTTGGTCTGAGTATTTGACTTATTTCAGCCACAAACAAACAACCCATTAAAGTGAAGTAAAAAAAAAAAAAAAAAAAGCACAAGAAAAAGAGTCACGAGGTTTGCACTGTCCCCACCGTATGTTAAAGGTATGAAATAGCTAAAATCTAGTTTCTTTATTCCACTACTGTGATTTTATTGAGGAATTACTCTAAGGAGTGCAAGTAGACAATCCTAATTATTTAATCTAGATAAAAAAAAATTATATTGATCATAAGAGTCTCTTGATTGTTCTCATTTCTTCTGAATTTAACTTTAGGCTTATATAATGGCGCGAACAACCACCTAGAAACTGCTTGAATGGTTGAACTCCATTATCTCATGGCTTCCTGCATCGTTTTCTGCCTACTGTGGCAACTACCCCTGTCACGCCTCCATATTGTGGTAACTGCCAAGTTATGCTCCATGTTGTGTTTTGCTACTTACATCAACCGCTATGAATGTGTGCTGAATCCTTCAACCGCCTGGTCACGTTTGTGCAACTCTTCATTGATTCGGGTGTTGCTTCGGTTGGTTAGGACGATTTTGCTGCTGATTGAGCGATTTGAGGGCTAGGCCGCTTGTAGGAGCGAAGCGGGGTTTACCGCTATGCCTATGATGCTCGGCGACCACGACACTTTTGGGCTCACAGCCCGTAGAGAGTACGGAGTAGCCCGCTGGGGACTAAACTGGAGAATAAAGGAGTCGCCACCCAGTGTGAACTGGGAAAATTTTAAGGCCGCACTCACCCCTCGTAAGGGAAGACCTCAAACTGTTGGGTTCAGAATGGTCTCTTACTTATGCCAGTATAATGGACGAGTTCACACAATGGTATAGCCAAGTCTTATGCAGTTCATGCATAAAAGCGAATAAAAATGTAATAACATACCCAAGCAAATAATAATCACAATAACATAATTTGAAAAGCATATTAAATAAAGAAATACAAGACGCGATGACAAAAATTATAATAAACAATCAAAAGCAGGAAAAGTGTTAATAAAAAAATAGCGAACAAAAAGGGGGTTAATGACGCATATATGAGTATTTCCCGAGTGGCACGTGGAGTTGTATCCCAAGTACAAACCGCACTACCGTCCATTCGGATTTGGCTACGGAATTTACGTCTGGGTTTCCATCCGATATATTACAAGGGATAATAACACACATAATCATCAATGCAATGTAAACGGACATAAAAAATAGACATTAACAAAAATAAACAAAGTAAGGGCGAAATAATAAAATAAGAGTAAATAGATAAGAAAATTACAAAATAAAAGCGAAATAATAAAATAACAATAAAAGGTGACTAAATAAAAAATGAAGTTAAATAACGAAACGCCAAAGAAAGAAAAATGTGACCATAAATTTAGTCGTCTTTGATGTAGGACTTCGCATACCCGACTGAACGTATTTCACGTCCAGCCAGACATGCAGCGTCCAGAACTATGAAAATAAATGTGGTAAGGGTGCCCTCAAGTATTACCTTTTAAGTTGCTTCTCGGAAGTGCGTTAGGCTGTCACCGGAAGGATCAAAGCTGGTCCGTTGTTTGCTGTCTCAGGTTGCTGATTTGCTGTTTGCTGTTTCTGGTTTGCTATTTGCTGTTTCTGGTTGCTGTTTTGCTATTCTCTGGTTGCTATTTGTTGTTTTGCTAGTCCGCTGTTTTGGCTATTTTTGGTTGTTGTTTTGGTTGTTTTTGGCTGCTGTTTTTGGTTATTTTGGCTGCTGCTTTTTGGTTATTTTGGCTGATGTTTTCTTCTATTTTTTCGGTGGTTTCCTCACTGGTTGTTTCTCGGTTTTTGCTGTTTTTCGGTGGCTGTGGATTGGTTGTTTTGGTGGTGTTTTCCTGCTGGTTATTTTTCTAGTTATTTTTCGGTTGTTTGGTTATTTTTCTGGTTGTCTTTTTTCGGTTGTTTGGGGGTTTCTTTCTCGGTTTTTTTTGGTTGTGTGTGTTCGATGATTGCTTTGTTTTTCTTCGGTGGTTGTTGTTGTTCTAGGGTTGTTGGCTTAGTTGTTTTTTTTGCTTCTGGTTTCAGTCTAAGAAAGAAGAAAAGAACTCTAGGTTTTCCACCCAATAGAAGAAGAAAATAGTCTCAAGGGTTTTTTTGTTGGTGGTGTTGCCGTCCAAGGTCTCCTTTTGATGAAGAAAAGTGTCCATTTTAAAATGTTTAGAAAGGATCTCCAAATAGGGAAATAAATCACATTTATTTGGGGAACATCTTACCAAAATTATTTTTGGAATACAATGTCATAAATTTGGTGATGGAGATCTCAAATCTTGTTAATTGGTAAGGATGGGATTTCAAATCTTGTTAAATTAGAAAGTGGTTTGAGGGGATTTTAGCATGTGGATTGTATAAGGTTTTTTTTTTTTTTTTTTGGGCGTGCATGGTGTCTTTTTGGGCTTCATGGGTTGCAGGGTGGATGAGCTGAATGGGTTGCAGGGGCCGACTCATGGGTTGCAGGGGTTTTGGGCCGAGGCTAAGGTATGAAGCAGAAACTGACTGAGCGAATCCGAGGCTGGCCAGTGAGTCTGAATCCGATGAGGTTCTAATTTTGGAGGTTTTCATTCCTTCCGACATCTGTTTTTCGCAACTTCCATAACTTTTCAGGTAGTGCCTCCATACAAGGCTCATCATCGGGCTCATGTAAAAATGTAATGTGTACACCGTTTGAGCGATACGGTTGTTAAGACGAACAGGCGATACAACTGTTAGGCCAATGGGGCGATTCGGCTGTTAGGTTGATTGAGCGATCATTTTAATTTTTGATTTTCAATAATTACCCCCAAATACAGCCCAATTGATTAAGTCATTGAAATCAGAGCCGTTTTTCTCGACTATTATCACTTATCCTTTATTAAATGCAGCATTTTTGATGACGATGGAATATGCCTTCATTGAATATGGTTTCATTTAATACAGCCCCGAAATGACCCATCGTTTAACGTAAAGTGCTTTCATTGCCCATCATTTCCTTATTTCTCACACCGCTTCTCACGTCATTCCAACTAACACACGTACCATCCAATTGAAAATGGCAGCGCCCTGTCTTTCATAGTTCCCACATTTTCTTATATACTTATATACCTTACATACTTATAGTTGCGCCCTTGATTACTTATATACCTTCAGACTTAGTGTATGAGTGTCATACACAAAATGATTTAAGTCTAAAGTTAGTAATCTAAAAAATTCCAAAGAAAGGAAACAAAACGAGTACTTTCTTTGTGGTTTATCTATAGTTGCGGTCCATTCTAAAAATGTATGACGACCTTGATCCGGGATCGTCCATATGGTGACATGAGAATGGAGGCACCTTATATGATGTGATCATATGGAACTGTACCGAGATAGAAATGAATTTCTTATAATATCTGATAAATAAAGAAATTCATTTCAATCTACTAGATGGTCATATATAAATTGATCTGAATCCTGGGTGTACTACGAACTCCTACATGGCAAGCTTTGTCCTTTGATTTACAAATGTGAGGTTGGTGTAGAAATCTCGACCAATAGCTATATACTTCGGGGACATGATTTAGTGTGTAGCATGGGACATTTTACATAGATTTGGAATTCAGTCTTGTAACTTCCCTCTCCCGGAGATGCTACTGGTAGTGAATAGGCCGACCTATCCTCCTGAGCCTCTGACTTCCTGACTATGATCAACGCTACTAATGCCAACTCAAATACAAACTTATGCATAGAGACCATTTCCCAACTCAACTACATATAATGCATTTTAATACTCAAAAGCATATACTATATAATCCTTCTCTTCACACTCTGTTCATGGACATTTTAATTTATTTCACATGCAATCTATACTATACAAATGTCTAATACATGACTCTACTTTGACTCGGACTGAACTCCATCTCTAACTTGACCTGGTGGACTCAACACCCTAATGAATGCCATCAATATCCATCCTCCTGAGCTCTCCCTCTGGGTTTACCTGCAAAACAGAAATACTGGGAGTGGGGGGGTTAGATCGTTTGAACGATCTAGTGAGTGGACAGTTAAAAATGAAAACTTCATTGTTCTAAAACCAAAATCTTCTCAAGGAAAACAGATCTTTTTCGAAAACTCTTTCTTTTCTGGAAGCAGTTCTCTTTTTGGAAAATCTTTCTGAAAATCTTTTTTTTCTGAAAAATTCTGAATTCTTTTTGTAAAACTGAATCCACTTGAAAACTCTTTCATAAAACTTATCACTTCCGAAAATTATATCTCTGGAAATCTGTTTGTGAAAATCTATCTCTGAAAACTTGACGTATGAGGGTGTTACGTCTCGCCGTCCCTCCATAAGCATAAGCTAGCGGTCTTGGGGAGTTACGTATCACCGTCCCCCAAGCCATTTGTTGGGGTTGGTACTCAGAGCGCCAGTCCGGACCGTATTTAAGTCTGATTAATGAATACAAACAATCCTTTTTTTCCCCATAATATTACTTTCTTAGTGGTTGCACCTCTTGTTTTTATATACGTATTCGATCGAATTACTATTAGATTGAAACTAAATCTGATTTAGTGATATGTATATATTAGACAAAGACCCGATAATATATAATGTAGTGCGCAATTACAAAGTAGTTTGTAATTGATATTGGGAAGTGTCACTACTAGAAATATATTATCAAATAAAGTTCCTGGTCAAGATTTACTAACACTGGTCGGTTAGTTAAATCCGTTGAGACCAGTACATGTTGTATATCGAGACTTGGTCCGATGGTTTATCCCAAAAAACCATGAGTCTTGGGAGACTCGTATAGCCGTGTAGGTGTTTATAATGGATAAACACTGAACGACCCACCGAAGATTCTTAATGGATGGTACACCAACGTCAATAAGAATCTTCCCGGGTTGAGTAGCATAGTGGTCATTCGACTTGAGATACCACTATCGATGTATGAGACATCCTCCACACTTAGATGACAGTCACTTCACTGATATATTTAGATCAGACCTCCACCTGTTCGTTGCGTGTGGACCGATTCTCAGGATATCATGTGTGTGTCAAGATATGATACGTCAGTTCTGTGTACAGAGCATAGGTAGTCCAAATGTGATTAGCAATCTGTCAAATCTATGGCTTTAGTATACTTCGAAAGTGAGTTCCGAATGTTATTTAGAGATTGCTAATAGATACGTCGACGAGATTAAACCTATAGAGATTTGACATTTATATCTATATCTCTGGGATAATCTGGATACCTGTGATGAAGGGATTATACGTATGCAATGACCTTGACATGTATGATTCAGCGAGTTTATCTGTGGTCGTCATAATTTATGGATGGGTAAATTATGGACACGAAATTGGATTTCATGACGGATATGCCTGAATCTATAGAGTCTCACTAGTGAAATATACTTGTAGAGCACTAGGGCAATTTTTATGAATAATACTGATTTTTTATAAGTTGTTTAAAGGTTAAACGAAAAATACATGCGAAATGACCTAACAGTCATTTCCTAATTATTGTGTATTTGTATTTAATGATAGATTTTATTAAATACACATTAATTAAATGTCAAATTGTGATATTTGACATATATCATAAAAATATATGTATTTGGATATATGTAAATATAATACATATATTTAAAATATTTGTATTTAAATAATTATTTAATTGTTAAATAATTAAATTAATTAAAAATATAAATATCTTAAGTTTTGATATTTTAGGAGATACCTTGAGTTTCTTTTGTTGACTTGCTAAATTTCATTAAAGGTGTAATGATAAAAATGCAAGTTGATTAAAGTAAACTTTAATGAAATAAAAATTAAATATCTAGATATTTTATGCTTACGAGATTCGGTCAAGGACTTTATTGGGTGAGTATATATTGTTTTGTTTCATTTTCATTAGGTTAATGGTTCATAAGTTACCAAAAAAAACACAAAAGAGTTGAGAGAAAAGTTTGAAGAACAAAGAGAAAAGCTTGGAAATTTCTTGACTTTGTAAGTTTTTCTTTAAATCTTCCAACATAGAAAATGTTTCTAACATGCTTAGCTTTAACATGTTTTGCTAGGATGTTATCTCTACACTTATAGTCTGTGTTTTAGTTGGTTGTGAACATGTTTGAAAGATGTATGCATGTATGGTTATAAAGTAAGCTTGAAATGGTTTCAATAGCTTACTTTTGATTATTTGATAATCATGTTGTCATTCTAGAGTTGCTAAGCCACTCATTGATGACCTAGAATTATTCTTGAGTTGTTTCATGATGGTGAGACTTGTTTGGTGTGGTAAAGTTTGAATTAAAGTATTGGATTTAATTGATTTGGTAATATTTGTCAGTTTGAAGAAATTATAAAATTAGGGTTCTTAACCCTTTCCAAATTTGGGGATTTTCATATATGTGATGTATGATGGTGTGTATATGATGCTTATTAATTTCTGAGCTGATTGGATTTGATCTTGGCATTTTTTGAACATAAAAGACCAAACTACCAAAAACTGAAAAATCTGGGGTTGTTTCGGCAATTAGCTAAAAATTAGGGATTTTGTTACAATCTGATTTTGATGTGTTGGACATGTTGGAAATCATTTTAGAAATGATTTAGAATCATCCAAAATTATATTTGATAATTTTATGACTAAAATGATCAATTTGCAAAGTTGTGGGGCAATTCGGTAATTACAAAGAATTTGATTTCTTGTGTAATTTTTCAGAATTTAATAATTGGGTAATTAAATAAATAATTGTATTTAATTAATCCAAGAAAAATTTTGTAATCGGAAAATTTTGATTTTCCGCGATTCCGCTGCGTTACCGGATTTTCGCCATAAAACCCCTACACCACTAACCTAGAGCCAGGTGTGTTGATCCATGTTATCATCCTGACCCTGAATCTAGGGTCTAGGGGTGTTACGTCTCGCCGTCCCCCTATCCCTGAATCTAGGATCTAGGGACATATGTCATCCCTAGTCCTGAACTACGTGTGCACACGTCATATGTTTCCGTCAATTCCATGTTACTGTCTGAGGTGGGTTTTCCCTCTGCCTCCAAAAATCAAATTCATGTCCGTCAATTCCATAAATCCTACATTGTTTTTTTCCTCCAATCTCAAAAATCATAAAATCATGCTGTTAAACTAAAAGCTTTCTCAAAACATTCTTATTCAAAATCAAAATTGAAAGTAAGTTTGGCTAACGCCCTTTGTGCTCAAAAGTAAGTCTCAATTCCAAAATATATAAGTAAATAAAAATTGAAAAGAAAACATCCACTCACAATGTTATGGCAAGTCGGGTGCGGTACACGACGTGGGTGACCTTCGAGTACCTTGACGTCGATCTAAAGTCAAAATAACCATTAGTTATGTTTCTTATAACTCAGAATATTTACATATGACATGAAAGTACATGCATTAAATGAATGCCAAATCTACTTGAACATTGAAAATATCTTTGGTGTCTATGAATTTTACAAGCTTAGATTTGGAGTTGTACAAGTGCAGTAGCGAAAACTTATATTTTACAAATCGTTAGAAAATTCACTGCTTGATATCTAATTTTGAAAATTCACTGTGATTAATCGGGGATGAATTTGAAGCTGAAATTTTACTGGGATGATATTTAATGTTTCTAGTTTATGTCGATTTTTACGCTTCTCAAATCCAATACCATCAACTCAAGTTATGGACTCAAGTTTAGGGAAACAATTGGGCACAGGGGCAACAGATAGCCCAAAAAATTCGGTATGGTCTCATCTTAAGTCTGAAAATTCTAAATTTTGGATATGTTACTACCTTATGTGTCTAGTTTATCTTAAGATTAAATCTTCATCAATCGGACATTACAAACGTGACTTAAAAGCAAATCTTTATAGCCTGTCCGAAAAGCATCCTAACCCAATATCGTTACTTTACTTTCTTATTTCACCTTCTCATTTAATTCTTCCAATCCAATGACCCCCAACATAATTTTTCAGTATTATAAGCACTCTTCATAACCTATAAAACATGCTTAATTTCCTAATTTAATATGCAATTTTAGATTTTCAACTTAAACCAAAATAAACTCATATCAAACATCATTCCAAGCATACTTCATGATTAATTTTCATCAAAGCAACATAAGCACTCCCCCTTAAGATCATAACAGTTTCGGCCAGCCCCTTACCCTTGGGGAAAAATTGGACATTTATAAAAAAGAATCTCAATCCATGCCATACTGTCATGAATTACTTAAATGTGTATGCTAGCAACACTATTGAAGCTAAAATGCAAAAATAAATTTCTAGGGTTCTTCTAGTTCGAATTTAAGGGAAGAAGATTCATGCCATAAACACAAGATTAGAAGATGGATGAAGAAAAAGAAGCTTACTTGTATGAAGAGAACTTGAAATCATCAATTTTCCTTCACCATTTGGCATGAGAGAATGAAGAAATTTTTTGATTATTTAGGGGCAAAATTCATGCCTTCAAGGAGATGAGAAGATAATGAATATTGTTTTCTATTTATAGTGCATAGGGTTGATTTTCGTTAGCAAATGAGTGGCCCAAAATTTACCACATCACTCAATTCTAGTTAATTCCCGAATTTTACTGTAGCAGTCACAGAAATCATGATTTTTTACCTGCTTCTGATTCGAATTTGGAAAAATACCCAGTGAGGAAGTTGTAGGTCTCGGTCTTAGTTTCCGACGATATAAAATTTATAAATTTCGAAGATCGTATGAAAACTTTATGGCCCAAATACTAAGAGCTATTCAGAGTGGTTTACAAGATAAATTTGTAACGGAACTGCAAAGGATTTACCAAATATCCGTAAAGCAAATTTCACAAGTACATTCAGGCTTGGACATGATTTATATCATGTAGTATGCCACATTATAGTCGTCAAAATTACCGAGGTATTACATATTCTCCCCCCTTAAATAGGATTCGTCCTCAAATTCCTTTTAAGGTTGAACTCTCAGGTCTGCCTTGGGTTGAGAACATCTGTGTCTCTACTACTTTTATCTTCCTTAACTTCCTTTTTGCTTTTCTTTTCAAGAACTTATTACTATGACTTCTGGGAATCTCTTATTCTGGTAAAATCTATTCGACCCTTATAGCTGAATACTTAATCCTTGGGAGTCATTTCCACAATCATTTTTCTCATATGGAAACTAAGTCCGTATAATATATCTTGTCTATATAGAGGTGTAAATCCTTCATGGAACTTATCATCTATAAAATTTATCTATCTTTTATTTTATACATCCCGAAAATGTGTCAGAAGTATTCAATCTCTAAAATCTGAACTTAGGTTTCTCTCGAACTGGTGCCCAAGTGAATTACATTTTCTGTCTGATACCCTGAGACCGTTTCTTACTTCACCTCGTTCTATTCTTTAAAGATTTAATACTCTTAAGGTTTCCTAGATGGTCACTTATCTCATATTGTTCTAGAAGTATTAGTGTCCTCTATGGTTAGCCTTTTTCATATCTTGCTCCAATTCTGGGTATAAAGTATCAAGGAATAATTTGGCTAGGTATTACCTTAGCGTCCCATACTCAATCTTATTCTTACATTCATTCTTATAACTTAACTCTCTATTTTCTCCTTACTAAGCTTCAACTACTCATCAGCTCCGTCATTTAAGTTCTTCTGTCTCTGCCTATCTGTGGGATTGATGACCTCATATTTTGTGGTCAAATTCTTCATGTACTTATTTCTTACTATTATTCCCTACCGATGGCTCTTATATTCAGGATATTAATTCTAAACAGATTTTCTGGCGGTACTTCTTATTTGGCTGAAGTCTCTGGAATAAGGTTCCTATATTAAACCTAATTTTATGTACACTTGTGCTTAAACTGTATTCTTTACTAATAAAGTGGACACTGGCGATTCGGTTCATGTTATGTTCATACTCTTTTCGTACTTTTAAATTCGTTGCTAATACATATCTGGTTAACTGTCTTCCACGCTGACTTATTTTCCTTGCGTGTAG